>CP135562.1:1599753-1743711 GCA_032401905.1 Swietenia macrophylla | reverse complement strand
AAAATATATTATAAAAATATAACAGTACTTTATTTTGTATGAACCGAGTTTTTCTGAAAGTAATAATTTTAGTACTATTATTTTTTGTGGTAACATAAATCTTTTCTAAATCATTATTCTTTCTTGTTAAACTTAATTTATTATGATAATATTGTCTGTTTATTATTTTTGAACGCTAATAATATTTTATCTTTTATAAAAAAAAAGTGGCCTATTTATATCTAAAATATGCTTTGAACACTGATTTTTTTAATATTTTTATTAAAAATATATTCCTAATATTATTTACAATTGAAAATAATTTAACCTAATTAAATATAATAATATTAGTATTGACACTCATTTAACTTATAATTATCCACCTAAAACACTTAACCTATACTCCTCTATATCAAATCTAATTCGTCATACCATAAAAAAATTAATGTTTGGAAAGATTCTAACAATAAAAAGTGTGTGTACATATTAGATTCTAACAATAAAAAGTGTGTGTACATATTAGATTCTAACAATAAAAAGTGTGTGTACATACATACATACACACATACACACATATTATGCATCATTATATTAATTCAATAATTATTTTCATAAACAAATTTTATGGACACCAAAAAGGAGATTTTTTGTGGCATCATTAATTTTCATAATCACAATCCACGGCTAAATTGAAGCCTTACACTTGATGCATCCTGAACAGTTTTGGACACCGGGGATGCTCATACAGATCATGTGAAAAGAAAACATTAGGCGATGCAAGAGATTGCACTCTTTGCATACTCATTTTTATTTTATTTGTATAGTTTGTAACTACAATTCAACAGTGTTGGCTAAATATCATATTCCATGTCAAACATAGTTTTTTTTTTAATTTAAAAAATTTGGAGACTTTTATTTCATCAAAAGAAAAAAAAAATTACCAGTGCTGATGATTTTTATAAGTGCCTAGAGAAAAATTCAAATATTATGGTATGAGAATTTAATTGAAAAATATTTAAGTATTTATATATATGTATTGACTAAAATTTAAATATTTTTAATAAAGTATAAAGAATAAAAAGTTGTTGAAATTATATTTTAAGGTATAAATAACCTGGCTTTATATAAAATATATAAATATTTATTTGTTTTTATTTTTTTTGCTTTATCAATTAATGTTAGAACAGAAAGTATCATTGCTTGCCTCCGTTATTATATTGTCGACTTTTGTTGACTGTTATTCATTGAGTTATAATCAAATGTGCATTAGAAATAATCTTATTTTTATTTAATCAAATAGATCTAATTAATGTTATATTAACCACTCACTCATTTTTAATTGATAATTAGTAATTTTATTTGAAAATATTTTCAAATTAAAAGTCTACACATCTCAATCTGCTCCTAAATTTATTTAAAATAAGAAAAAAAAATACAATTCAAGCACTCTTGATTGATGTGAATGATTGGTGATCTTGTAAATAAAACTTTGATTATTTATGTTGAATCTATTATGCATAAATATGATTTCAAAATATTGAATTTCATAAACTTTTATCATGTAGATAAACATATAAAAATGTTGGTAGTTGGCTTACCTTAATTCATGATCTAAATGTTGGTAGGTAGCGACGGAAGAAAATGGGTTTTCTCTCTTTGGTCTTTAAGACTTAAAGTTAAAACCTTCAAAAATAA
Source organism: Swietenia macrophylla (assembly GCA_032401905.1). NCBI lineage: Eukaryota > Viridiplantae > Streptophyta > Magnoliopsida > Sapindales > Meliaceae > Swietenia > Swietenia macrophylla. Next base: position 1,742,037 of record CP135562.1, on the reverse strand, counting down.
TGGATGGAACATGACACTTTTATTAGCAATACCAGTTTTTTCTTAATTCTGTTTCACTTTTCATCAAAGCATGATCTTCTTAGATATTTAATTCATCATAATTTATTTATTTTATTAAATCAATTAAATACATCAAAACAATAATAAATAATGCACCATAAATTTATGTTTAATGAGCTAAAATATCTTATAAATTTAACGGGTAAAATCTCTTGTAATGGTACAACTGCTCATTCTGAATTAAAAAGAAATATGAGTACACCCAATTAAAAAGAGATTTATGTTATTAAAAAATATTCTAAAAATATTTGTATTATTTTAAAAATATAATAAACTCTTAACTCTATATATTCTCATCTCGTCCACATTTTTTTTAAAAAAAAAAGAACATCATTTAAATTGTAAAAGTAAAGTTCAATTTTCATGATTTTATTATGACAAGTAACAAAGGAATAACACCACAAAGGTCTTCAACGTAAGTGACACCCAAAACGTCACAATTTTGTCTCCACAAATATCTAATGTTTTGGGCAAAAAAAAAAATTGATTGAGTTCAATCTTTTCCCCTACTTCAAGCAAGAAGGTTATTACAACTAAGTAGGACTTTCACCAAGCATGCCGTCGTTTCCCCATCAGACACTCAAACCAGAGAAAGCTCACAATCACAAGTCACCCCTACTTCCACTTTGTTGGGTTGCCCAACCACTTGCTTGGCCATCCTCTATTCTCTAGATAATAAAACGGACTTGTTCCAAAACGTTGAACAATCACTTCTACTTTAAAAAAAAAATTACAAAATTATTTTTAATTAACACCCAATTTATCAAAAATCTTTTTATACATCAAATATACATATGCATATATATTGTAATTTTTTAAAAATAAATTGATACGTACATAAAGATGATATTTGTTGATATTGCATATAGAAAATGATTTAATGGTTTAAATTTTTAATTTTTTGTAAATTAGTTTATAAATTTAGCAAACTAGTAACAATATCTTTTATTCACTAATAATCACTTTAGTAATAAAAAATATTAAACAAGATTAAACCAAAAAAATTAATCGAGACACGTAATGGTGCATATGATCGTGACATGGGTGAACCAACTGTTCATTGAGAGATAATTTTCTTTATGGTTATATACAGTAATGAAAGGAGACTTTTAGTGAGCTTTTGCCGTGAAGGAGGGGAAAGTTAAATTATCGAAGTCTCAATCAATAGGACTACCTCTCTCTGTACCATTGATCTAAGAAAATGCCAATAGCCTAACCCCACCAACACCACATTTTTCAAAATGAAATCACACTAATGTCGTGCCAACTAGCTACACTGAAATCACTAGACCTTCCAAATTGAAATAAATACTCTGTTATCAAAGTGGGTTGTCAAAATATTTCGACTGGATTGACTAATTCAACTCCCTTTCAATGCATTTAACGTGAAATGTAAATTCAATGACATATTGGTTAACTGGAACTCTTTTTCAATAGGTTTAATACATACGAATGTAAATTTCACAACTAAATTAGATGAGATCAGATCAAGAAGTTCCCAATTCAAGAATAATTAATCATATGTCATCATTAATGAACAAACAAGATCTTTAAAAATGATCACGAAAGTTTATACTATTTGAGAATCATTATCTTGCAATTTGTATGGAATATAATATGCGTTAATATTAGTAATTATCACTTGAAATAAAATTGGAAGTTATTAGGTAAAACTTAAATATAAAAAATTGATACACGTGAATCCAACAAACAAGAGATCAAAGATTAAAAAAAAAATTGATTGATAGAGGTATAGTTGTGGGACAGTAAAACTTTAAATGGTGTGTATTTTGAAAGAGAGTCTCGTATTCTCCAAGCGTACTGTATTTTCTCCACTAAATTCATATCATATTTATTAACTTGTTCAGTTTAATTAAATAAAACATGTAACACAAATTTCATTAAAAAAAAAAGAAAGGTGCAACACACCCAAAAATAAACATGGTGTTCTCACTCTAATATTATTTTAATCAATTCCCTTGTACCAAAAAATTGGTTTGAATTTAATTGAGAAATGAGACAAAGAAGTCGATCCATACCACCTTATCATTAGTATCACATTAGTAATCGAAATTAATTGATTTAAAGTTGATTTATTGAAATTTTAATTTGTAACATTAATAACTATTAAAGTGATATCATGTCTACTAATTTGTTGATATTTAATTGAGATCTACCCATGGCTCGAATTCAACAAGAAACGTGTGACACACTAGAAGTGGTCCACATTTTTCTCACTCCAATAATGTGCTAATCAAGCTTGGGTCCAACAAAATATGATTTGAATTTAGTTGAGAAAGAATGAGATGAAGAAGTTAAAACACAACACCTTATGCCTAACATTACATTAGTGAGAAGACATTAGTTCATGGGATTGACTGATTGAAGTCTAAAATTGCCAGTTTAACAAAGTGACGTCGTAATGTTACGTTTCATTATTTTATTATAAAATACTCTAAAACACCTTGCGTCATTGTAAGGAGATTACAAGAGAAACTTTCCATATAAATTCGGAAGTAGTTGGCCTTCCAAATTCATAAAGTGTTTCCAAACAAGAAAACATTTTCTTACAAATCCTATCCGATTAACTTCTCGTAATCAACAGTACTTCCGACATCAAGACAGAAAAGGGAAAAAAAAAAAAAAAGAAGAAGAAGACACAGAGATGGCTTGTTGCATGTTTCGCAGCTCTTCATCTTCTTCTTCATCTTCATCATCCACGAAAATCAATAACGTAAGAGTTGTCGATCAGAATGGTTTCGTAGAGGAGTTTGATTATCCTGTTTCAGTCAGCCAACTCACCGGACGGCCGCAGAAGCATTTTGTATTCACGGCAGCTCAGCTTTTGTCATCCGGGTTGAAGCCATTGAAGCCTGAAACCCTCCTTCAGCCGGGAAATATTTATTTCCTGCTGCCATCCTCAGCATTCGAGACTGACGTTTCTCCGCTTGGCTTGGCCACTATAGTGAAAAAGCTGACGGCAAAAGCAAAATCCAATAATTCATCGCCGGCGAGAAGTCCTCTCCGGACTGCGAACGGCGTCGAAAAACTGAACGGGAAACGATCTTGGAAGCCGATTTTGGACACGATCAGAGAGATGTCGTTCAGGAGAAGTGAATCTGATTTAAAGGAATTTCAAATTGGAGACCTTGGAAGACCTCAACGTTGAGGTAAGTTGTTTTATTGTAAAGAATGAATTGTTGTATCGTTTACTCAAGGAATATTGACAGCACTAGCAATTCAGATTCCTGAAATTTGGCGTGATTTTCTATGTACTTGTACCTGAAAATTTATGCGAAGTTCACAAGGGTCTCAACTCTCAAGCCATCACTGTTTGTCATTCATAAATAATTAAGGGTGAAAATATGATGATAACTTCAATTAACCAAGAGAGTTATTACCATTAATTTTTGTTTATGCACAATTATTCCACAATAATTTTTTAAATTAAATTAAGATAGTTTTATTTTAGGATTTCAGTTTGGTCCCCACCTTTCCATCTTGACTAATACTACCAGTTGTAGATTGTATTTATTTTCAATGGGTTGGTAGAGTGTGTGGGGCTACAACGAACAAATTTTTTCTTTACATCCATTTTTGTTTTAAATTATTTTCCGTACCCATGTATGAAATTAGGCATAAAAAATTATTACAATTTTAAATAATTTGATAAATATAAATTTTTGTACAAATTTATTCGTACAAATTAACATAATAGTGTTATTTTATTAACGAATATCTTAATTAATGTGATATTGTTATATTCTTAACATATGTAATATATTTATATGAATTAAGTGAAAATTTAAAATAATAAAAAAATAAATTATACAAGACAGATGTTAATAATATAATTTTTTTACCTAAATTTATTTTTAAAAAAAGTGTAAAAGAATTTGTATTTCTAGCATTATTCACTTTAAAAAGATTGATCAATTTTAAGTACCTTTTATTTTTTGATTCAAAATTAGATTTATTTAAATATATAAATATGGACGATACACTTGTTTTAAGAATCATTAATTTTACATATTATACTCTTATAAACAAATATATAGACTTTACCCGACAAAAAAGAAATGAACTTATTAAGAATTAAGTAAAAACAATTTAAATGATTCATAATTTTCAAATATTTTAGTATTGAGCTTAAAAATAAACCCATTTAAAAGATATGAATACCTAAACTGAATTATATTCTGCCTTCTATCAAAAAAAAAAAATCTCCAAATTTCTTACTTTCCAACAGCAAATTGTATTATTTTTTCTGAAACTTTCTATGTTCATGAATTTTTTAATATGGATTTACAAGAGAAAATTAAGAGAGATTATTTCGCTTTAGGAGAGAGAGAGAGAGAGAGAGAGCAAAATGTGTAAAGAGGAAATAAAAATGAAAATTAATTTTACTCATATGCATGTGGCTTGTGGTTTCAGATCTTAATTTGAGTGCTTCAAGTATTATCATTTTGTGAAGGTTCATGCAACATTGACAACACAAGCATTAAAAATATTATTCATATGTTTGCTTTAACTAATAATTTATGCCAATAAATTTAGTTGACACAATTTGAACAAAGTATGCTTGCGTATACTTAAAAATTTATATTTTAGTTAAAATAATAATTCCCAAATTTTTAAAATTTTAAATTTAAAGTATTATTTATTTATTTATAATAAATAAGTATATAATTCATATTAAAACGAATACTGTATAATGTCGTATTACTGATATTATTGTTGTAATGTCAAATTTTTAATATTATAGGGATAATTTTATCTGTTCAAATTTTTAAAGGAGATTACTTTAGGAATGTATTCTTTACAATTGAATGTAATAAAACATAAATTGATTTGAATTTGATTGAAAAATAATGCGAGGAAGAAGTTAAAACCCAACTCGTTATCACTAATATCACATCAGTGAAGAGAAATTAATTTATGAAATTGATTGATTGAAGTCTAAATTAACGGTTTAATTACTATTACTAAAGTGATGTCGCAATATTACGGTTCATAATTACTATTACTAAGACGAGAAAAAGAAAACGTTTTCTTACAAACCTTATCCGATTAACTCTAATAGTCAATAGTAGTTTCGATATCAAGACAGAAAACAGATGCCTTGTTGTATGTTTCGCAGCTTCTCATCTTCTTCTTCATCTTCATCGTCGACAGCAATCAATAACGTAAGAGTTGTCGATCAGAATGGCAGCGTAGAGGAGTTTGATTATCCTGTTTCAGTCAGCCAACTCGCCGGACGGCCGCCGAAGAATTTTGTATTCACGGCAGCTGAGCTTCTGTCGTTCGAGTTAAAGCCACTCAAACCTGAAATCCTCCTTCAGCCGGGAAATATTTATTTTCTGCTGCCATCCTCAGCATTCGAGACCGACGTTTCTCCGCTTGGCTTGGCCACTATAGTGAAAAAGCTGACGGCAAAAGCAAAATCTAATAATTCATCGCCGGCGAGAAGTCCTCTCCGGACGGCGAACGGGGTCGAAAGACTGAACGGGAAACGATCCTGGAAGCCGATTTTGGACACAATCAGAGAGATGTCGTTCACGAGAAGTGAATCTGATTTAAAGGAATTTCAAATTGGAGACCTTGGAAGACCTCAACTTTGAGGTATGTTGTTCTAATGTAAAGAATAAATTGTTGTATTGTTGACTCCAGGATTATTTACCGCAACTAGCAATATACTAAGCTGCAGCTTCTTCCTTTTTTTTTTTTTCCTCAGAAATTACTGAAGGGATTTGTTAAATTTATGTGAAGTTTATTACAATCTCAACTCCCAAACTATTACTATTTGTCATAATAAACAAAATATTTATTAAAATTTCACAGTTATTAAATATATTTTCTAATTTTTAAAATTTTGAGATGTCTCAAACTGGCATGATGCCTTTTTCTTCGTAAAAACCACACTACAGATAAAAAGATATTGAGAAAAATAGAATAATTTAAAGTTCTTCGTGGGGTTTGAGTTTGGTCTCTTGTATTAAATTTGGCTGCATGTGCACGTGTATATGACTTGTAAGTTGAAGAACGTGTTTACCTTCAATGGGTTGGTAGAGTAAGTGGGGCTACAACCACAAATTTCTCTTTGTGCCCAATTTTTTTTTTTTTAAATTTTGTTTTACATACCATTATAAGAAATTATTTATAAAAAATTATCATAATTTAAATCTAATAAAAAAAAAAGTACACAAAGTCAACTATAAAAACTAACATAGCTTGTTGTATTATTAACAAATATTTTATGTTTTCACTAAAGTAAATAAAAATTTAAAATAATAAAAAAAATAAATTATAAAAAAAATACATAACTAAGTATAACTTTCCATCCCATAAAATAAATTTGTTTTCTTAAAATTATTTAACTTAAATAAATTGATCAATTTAGATATTTTTTGTTTTGTTGTTTGAAATTAAGTATATGTAATTAAATATATAAATTTGAATTATATATTGTTTAAAAACTAACATATTATACTCTTAGAAATGAATAGACAAGTTATATTAATATTTAAAAATCATTAATTTAATTTTTTTTTAAAATAAAAAATATGTTTAATATTTTTTATTTTTCCTTTTTTCATATAATTATACAAATAAATAAATACATGATGAGATTAGAATGGTTTGTTGGCAAAAGAGTATAAATAACGAAAAATGTGTTAATTGTAAGATACATGTGGATGGAAGTATCTTATTTTACAAGTCACAACAAATTGGTCGGGCATAATTACTTTTTTCTTTTTCTAATTAAAATGTAAAAAATTTAAAATAAAATATAATTATTTATACTTTGGCCCCGTCATCTTTGAAAAGTGAACATTTAACTCTAAATTTAGTTGCTATAATTGCTGTGTCGCACTCAATCATAAGGGAAATTGAGGTATTTTAAATGGGGATTCGGGAATTATTGATACAAATAAACAAATGATGTGCTCAATTGTGAATGTATAAAACCTCAGATATCCAAACGTTATGGGATCAAATAATTTACTATATTTGCCATTTCAGGTTCTGGGTGCAACTGCTGCGAACGTCGGCTATGGTGTTCCATCTGATTCTGCTAGACTTGTTGTCACCGTATCTCAGCAGCCGAAGAGGAACTTTTCATGCGGCTAGTTAAATTGCTTAGAACTATGAAGATTTCTGAAGCATACACATGCTCACGCGCAACTGTTTTTAGTAAGACTCCGCTGTGTTTATCGCTCGTTCTTTCTCTTCTTCTCCCTGGTAATTACCCCAAAAAAATTTCCGCTTCAAACTCTGCTCAAAACAGGCTTCCATCAACCGATTCCTGCGTTTCCCCTCCCAAAACCAGGATACGGCTCAGTATTGCACGTTGTCTCCCAGATGAAATCAAACCAAATTAGAGGCAATTCCGAAACTCACACTGTCTTCACTTGGGCTCTACTCAGATTGCACAAATTTGAAGAAGCACATCGTTTTATAAATACCCAGATGACAAATACTTCATTCTTGCCCACAAGCGGCTTTTTTGATTCTCTAATTCAAGGAGTTTGTATTTAAGGAAGGACTCAGAAATGACACTACTTATCTTAAAATATTGCTTGATGAATCATGGTATATTGCCTTCTTCTCCTACTTTCTGTTCATTGATATATATCTTTAGTAGAGCAGTTTAAGTGCCAGAGTTGATGACTGGCGAGAGTGTTGAATACCTGTTCAATAATTTTGTTTGTAGTTCTGTGATATCTAGGTAAACCTGAACTTGTTATATGGTTTTTTGAGAGTGCGATAAGTTTAGGAGCTTTAAAGCCTAATGTTGTGAGTTATACTGCCCTTGGAAGTGCTTTTTGCATGTTGGGTAGAATTCATAATGTTTATGATTTGTTTATAAGGATGGAGAATGAAAGATTGAAATTTGATGCTGGTTTTTATTTTATTTTTTATTTTTTTTTATATAGTAGTTGTATTTGTGGGTACCTAGGGAAGGAATATTATTGGAGGCACTTAGGAAGCATAGAGAAATGGTGGATTGAGGAATAAAACAGGATACTATTAGTTACACTGTATTCATAGATTGGTTTTTCAAAGGAAGGGAATGTGGAAAAGGCTGTTGGAAATTTGAAGGAGATGATAAAAGATGGGTTGAGACCGAATTTAATTACTTATAAATCATCTTGGTTTTTGCTAGAAGGGGAAATTGGAGGAGGCATTCACTGTGTTCAAGAAAGTTGAAGATTTAGGAACTGTAGTGGATGAATTTTTTTTTTTTTTTTTGTGCTACTTTGATTGAAGGGGTTTGCAGGAGAGGAGGTTTGGGTTGTGCTTTTCTTCTGCTAGAGGACTTACAGAAGGAGGAATTCAACCAAGTATTATTACTTACAATATTATTATTAATGGATTGTGCAAGGTTGGTAGGACATATGAGGCAGATAAGGTCTCTAAAGGGATACTTGGAGATGTTATCACGTACAGTACATTGTTACATCTGTACATTGAAGAAGACAATGTTAAGGAGATTTTGGGAATGAAACAGAGACTGAAAGGGGCAGGGATTCAAATGGAAGTTTCTCAAAAGTGCAAGTGAAGTATACACGTTGATGAGGAAGAAAGGATCAGTTGTGACCAGCAAGTCTTGCTATTCTATATTAAAGAGGCTAAATACTGATGGCAAAAAGTTGCTGATTGGGCCTTTGTTACATATATTTGTTAAGGAAAATGGTCTGGTTGAGCTAATGGTGATAAAGATAGTAGTACATAATTTTGTCTAAATGATATTACTAATGCACTATGATTTATCAAGAAGATGAAAGAAAATTCTTCAATTGTCACTGTTCTTGATAACTTATTAAGGACGGTTGAGTCTTGAATGTGTACAAACTTGTCATGGGAGCTGAAGATAATTTACCTCACATGGGTGTAGTTTAGTATTCAACCACGGTAGCTGGCCTCTGCTGGGAAGGATATGTGAGTAAGGCCTTAGATCTTTGTGCTTTTGTTAGAAATAAGGGGATAACTCTTAGTATTGTCACTTGTAATTTGGTCATAAGCAGCTTATGCAGCTGGGGATGGCTTGTTGAAGCATTTTGGCTGTTTAATTCATTAGAAAGGATTGATATGGCTCCCTCTGTAGTCACTTGTGCCATACTGATCGACAATTTATCTAAAGGATGAATGCTAGATGCTAAGAAGTTGTTTGAGCAGATGGTCCTTAAAAGGCTTGATACCTAACACACATGATTATAACTATTTCATTGACAGTTATTGCAGGTTTGGTCAAATAGAGGAAGCCTTAAAATTTCTTTGTAATTCGGAGATAAAATGCATTAATCCTGACGAATTCATAGTTAGTGCAGTGATTAATGTTTTTTACCAGAAGGGTGACATGGAAGGGGCTCTTGGATTCTTTTTGAGTTCAACAGGAAAGATGTATCACCTGACTTTTTGGGTTTTCTGGATTTGATAAAAGGTCTTTGTACCGAGCGAAGGATGGAAAAGGCTAGAAGCATCTTGAGAGAAATGCTTCAGTCAAAATCTACTGTTCAACTGATGATAGAGTTGATATCAAAGATGAATAGGAGTAAGTTTTCAACTTTCTTGTCTTTTTATGTGAGCAAGGAAGTATAGTAGAAGCTGTTACTGTCAATGAAATTGGATCCGTGTTCTTTCCTGCTCGTGGGGGTGGTACTGATTGTGGATCAGGAACACCAAACAAGCTTTAGGAATGTGGATCTCTCAATGTGGTTGGTTTGAGATCTATGCTCGCCAATAAACAAACTGATTTAATGTTGGTGGAGGACCACTATAGCGGAGGAAAAAGATGTCAATTTTAGGACTTTTGACATTTTCTACTCCATAATTGCTTCATTCTGTTCAAAAAGAGAGCTACAGATGGCAAACATTTTAATGAATGAAATGCTTTCTAGTTTCAATAGAGATACTTAGATGCAAATTGTTGGCAATTGCTGCCATACAAGCTTCCTATCCCTCACCATGGAAAAAGAAAAGTAGCTAAATGCTTACATCCTGCTGGTAGATATTATTTTTCTCTTTAAAACTTCTTCCTGCTCCTTCAATTTTTCCTCTCTGACATTTTATCACTGTTTTGTTTAGGTATTGAATTTAAGCACAATACTGTGAGATTATTTCTGTATAAGATCATTTCAAATGATTTACCTTTGTAATACTTGTTTGAGTGGCCAAGTTTTGTGTCGAGTCCATTTATGCTCAATGCTTGGGTTTCAAGTGCTCATATCATAGTGGGCAGCCTCAATGTTGAGCAGCCAACTAATTTTGTTGTTACAGGTACTGCAAAAATAATGGGATCAAGTACCTTTACAGGTATGTTGCACCCAAAATTTCTCGTGTCTCTTTTAAGTGGTTTATTTTATGTACTTTAAACTTGATTTAAATTGGTTCATTTCAGGTTAAAAAAGGAAGGAAAAGAAAAAAGAAGATAAAACTACCAAGACAATCATACTTTTTGCTACCTTGCGACATTTGTTTTGCTTCACATGGAAATGTTTGCTGAATGATCTTGATTCTCTTGGTATGTTCTTAAAATTCTGATTTCCAAGGCTTTTTTTTTTTTTTTGCTATTTTTGTATATATTTTACTTCCCTCCTTTTTCTTTAGTTGGCTTTTTGATTGTCTGGCCTTTCTACAGCAAAACTTATCTTTAAGGCAAAGTATTCAATTACACTTATGTGTTCCATTTTTTCAGCCAGCAAGTAAAACTACTCTGGACATGCTTCACAATTCAAGGGCAAACTTTTGCATGAGAACACATCATCTGTGTGTTGTATATGAATAGGCTTATTTGTGAAAACTTGTGCATGAAAGTACTTATCATTTCATTTAGACATACATATTCTGAACTAATCTTGTAGAATAACAGTGCTAGTCATAGTATCCCTTTTCCAATGCCACATATTCCTTACAATACTTTTATTCGAGAAAACATAGTTTCATTGAAATGATGAGCCCTGTAGTTTGTTGTTTGATGGAAACTCTTAAGCACTTCTTTTGCTATGTCAAAATAGATTGGTGAAATTGAACCTGTTGTTTACTACTCCATATTAACAATCTTATAGGTCCCATTGTATTCAATGTATTGCTGTTAACTTTGATTTAATTAATAAACACAAACAGTCACAGACAGAGTACTAGTCTATAAACCTTTATGAGTTGCATACTTTCTGTACATCTAACTTTCACATTAAATATAAGGGTTCAACAGTAAATGCGATGCACTGCTTAACCCTACTCAGATTCAACTAATTACCAAAAATTCTCTTAATGTGCAGGAGCTGCAAAAACTACAGTTCTGATCCTACATACAGAATAAGAGTAGCGCATGGATTGCTTAAAGGAAATATTTTGCAGGTAAGAGTTTATTTCTATGTTTTTATGTCAGAAATCATCTTCTGCTGCTATGTCACTGGAATTTGTAGAGTTGTGGAGGCTTCAGTCTTCACAACGATTGTTCTGGTGAAAGATATTTTGGCAGAACAATCACAATATTTTTCTTATCAGGCACTGGAGCCAATTTTTCTGATTCTGAATCTAAAGATTTTTCCAATTTAGACTTTATCTTCTTTGAGCTTCAGACAGGACTGCATTTTCTTTCACGGTTTACTAGCTGACGTGCACTGTCGACTAGTCAAAAATAACCCACATGCTTGCTGCCTCATTTCTGAAGGTCAATATTTGGCTCTTAGATTAAAGGTTCAATCCCTTATTATTATTGACAAATGAACTGAATGTGATTCGATTCCTTATTCTTAACTTCTGAATTTTATGTCATTGCTTTGAGCTAACTTTTGTTGGTGCAAGTAACTTGCAAACTGGCTGCTACTCGTCTGAAAAAGATGGTGCTGCATTCTCCACCCCTCTCTTTGTCAATCGCATCACTGTTTTTTTTTCTTTTCTAGGAATAATTATCGCCCATTTATTTTCCCACTGGTCATGCTGTTGCTGCTGCTGTCACCCATTCGTAATTAGTTCTATAACCGAGCTCTATACTAGGCATGATCTGAGTGGGATTCAGTATCCGAGAATGAATTGAGTGCTTCCAAGTAATGTTTTCGGAGCACAGTCTTTTCACTTATATATATGTATATATATATATATATTTTAAGAAAAACGCTGCAGTCAAATACTTTAATTTAACATAAAGTCAAGGTATTAAACAACACCTATTCTGATATTCGGGAATTTTTTAGCAAATAACATAAACGGGCAAGGCAAAGTTGGCTTTGATTATGAAAGTCTTTTATCAGTAATAACCAAAGCCCAATGCATGGATGATTGTTCTTAACTGGCAACGGCTGCAAGCCTCTGATCATCTTCTATCATTGACCCCAGCACGTGACTACCATTCTCCATGCCAAAGAACCGAATTACAGATATTCCTTTTTAACTACGGCAAAGTATTTGACGGAGTGAGATGCTTCACTCAAGAAGTGAAAGGGAGAGATTGGGGAATCAATTTCCATCACTGAATGGTGAATGCATGGGAAAGAATAAAGGGCGATGCACATGGTGACATCAATGACAACAACAACAATGTTATTCGTGTTCAAATATGAGAAGAACATGACCTCAATCAATTGCATCATTCCACTTTAAAAAATTGTTTCTATAGAAAAGGAATTTGTGGTCGCAATAATATTATCTAGAATCTTTGACAAATTGAATCATTTTCAAAGTACTTAATCATGTGTCACATTAAACTTGGTTAAAAGAAAATAAGTAACATTAACCCAAATAGTTAATAATACAAGGATGGAAATGATGTTATTAAATTTCTGTGATGAAAGATTATTTATTTTGTAAAAGAAATAAAATTACATTGTTTGCAATAGTAAATACAATCATTAAAAAGAGAAAATTTTAAGTAAAATAAGCATATAACATTATTTGAAAATTTTAAGTGAGACATGCATATAATATTATTTGTACGCTTGTTTAATAAATTTTATTACAATTTTTGTAGCTAAATCTCTTTTCTAAATAATTTTACAATTATTTTTGAAAAAAAATAATCATAATGTCTGATTGGCTAATGTACACTTTACCTTCTTTAATTTATTAATTAATCAGGAAATACAAAGAGCTTTAAGACTGCGTTATTATTGGTTTCCTGTTGGAACATTCTTGGGTGCTTCAGGAGGATGGAATGCTGAGAGACTGCTTACAACAGCAAAATAAATACATGTAAGCAATTAAAGCACGAATATTTAAAACATAAAAGGACTTGTTCATTTAAGTCCCTGTTGCTTGCACAAATATATTAGAAATAATAGGTTATAAAGAATACATCACTTAGGACCCTATTGTTTTTTTAAAAATGCCGAGTCAGGAGCTCTAGCAGCAAGTTTTAGTCCAAAAACATATTGAATAAATGTTGACCGAAATATACAAAGTCTTAAATTACAGAAGTTTTTTATACATATTTTCAATTCAGGTTGCTTTAAATTGCATAAAATTTAACACCAATTCTCAACTCTTAAATTAACAATCTACTAAGGAATAAAATTGACTTAAATAAATGTTGTATTAATTATAATTATTAATATATTTTAGTTTTAAATCTTTTATTTTCTTTTTTTATTTAGTGACTCTAATTAATACATCTTAAATATTTATTTCATTTAATCTTAACTTTTAATAAATTGTTAATCTAAGAGCTGAAAATTGATGTAAAAACTTGTATAATTTAAAAAAAATTGTTGATCACACACACACACACACACATATATATAAAGAAAGTGATGTGTCATTTGAATGAGTTGAAAGAAATTTACCTGCAACTGCGGGGAACACTCCAAGATCGTTGAAGTAATTTCTCATCCGGAAGCAACTCCGTAAACTTTTTCCAATCCTCAAGCACAAGTTTGAGATCATGAATTTTGGCTTCTAGGCCAAAACAACAATTGGCATGCATGGTACATACTGCATTAAAATCTTTGCTAGTCTCACAAAATCCAGCAATATGTTTGGTGTCCAAAAACTTTATTGTGACTCCAAGTTCTCGCATGTATGGATGAAATTTGATCTTGTTAAGAACATCTTGATCGTGCAGGCCAGGATAAATCTTCCTGGAAGAGTACCAGAACTTGTAGAATTCAATTGTTCGATTGTTCGATTTTACATAATTAAATCCTCCATTTGGTGCATTTTTTAGATCATAGGGATTGCCTAAGAATCTGTCGCATGCAATTTGGAAATCTGCATCTGGGTAGAAATGTTGAAATGGCTTTTGAAGCCACACAATATCTGCATCCTGAAATTTTTTTAAAAAAAATTAGAAGAAGTAAACATGTTTAAAAGGAGGGACTTGTAGATGAGAACTCTACTGATTGATTAGCATATCTAATTTGATTATATGCTTAACATAGTTTTTATATGTAACCCATAATTAGCGGATCTCTCACATGGTCCAAAAAAAAGGATTAAATAAATAAAAATTAGGTTAAGCAAGCCTTAATTTATTATTGGGTAATATCATTTCTTATATTTTTAAAAAGTAAGAATTTAGTTTGTTTATTTACATGAGTATTCCTATTTTTTTATAACATTAAACTTTAAGTGTGTGTGTAGGAGTATATAACCATTTCAATAGAATTGTGGACCTATTTGATATAAACACAAAACTAATATTTGTATTTGTCAAAATATATTATATCTTCATATTATTTAAAGTATATGGCGGTTTATAGTTGTAAGTCCTCTCTCATAATAATTGATGTAACGTGATGATGCCTCGAACTCTTTGACCTTTATATTTTTTATGTTATCTACAATTAATTAGTAATCGTGTTCATGTTTCCCATGAACATAATTACTAAGAATTCAAATCTCAAATCACAAGATAAATTATGTGACAATGCATGGCCCTTGGTAGTAGTATACATAACAATTTCTTCCTAAAATAATAGTTATTTAAGTGTTTATCTTTATCTCATATCCTAAAATCTTATAACTCGTTAAGAAATAAATAAATTAAATAACTCTTCCACGTTTTCTATACAATAAGATCAGTCCCTTGTCTCAGTATTCAGACCCACCACTTTAAACGACTTATAAAGTCAACAAACCATTACTTTTTTTTTTTCTTTTCTCTTTATAGATTCTAAGTCTCTAATTAATGGGATAAATCAAAGAATTCAAAAATAATAATCACTAAGACCATTACTCATTTTACCTAAAGAATTGAAATATGAAGAACAACTCTTTAGCTAAAGAATTGTTACCTACTTGTTAAAAAAAAATCATAGAATGTTGATTTATATAGTTATAATATAATCTTTTGAGTAGTTATTTTCTCAGGCGAATATTTACATTTTTAAAATGTGAATTTGGTGTAATTTAAGTTTAATTTATTTTAGTCAGAGTTGATCTTAGTGCAGTGTATTTAAGAAATTTTTAATCCATTGGGATCTTAAAGTAAATAACTAAAACTAGAAGAACAACGTACCGTGAAGACGAAGTTATAGCCCAATTGAAGGATAGTAGTTAAAAGACGAATTCTAATCCACATCATTTCTAAGTAATCGGAGGTCATGAAATATGCTTCAGAGCCAGAAAAATCAAGGCCAGAAGTGTTGAGAGCATAGCAATGAGGATGCGTAGATATGCAATAAGCATGTGCTTTTGGGTCCAAAGACACCACCACCAAATGATTTAATAGCTCACGAGTTCCATTTCCCATTCGGAAACTCTCCAAAAATATATCAAATATTGAGTTTGGCTCTGCCCACGCTTGATTTAATGTTGTTACTATTACTGTCTTGTCTTTCATTTCTGCTTTTCTCAGAATTGTCTCCAGCGTTGGGTGTACTGATAATGTCTGCACAAAAATTGCCTGAATTTAACTTTGGTACTGATCCTTTTATATCCTAAGAATTCTGCTACTGTCATGCAAAATGTGATCCAGAAACCAGAAACACATCTTGTGAAAATTTTAAATTATCAGAGAAGAGTGGATTTTCGGTCATCTGGGCAAGAAAAGCATGAAATTCTGAAGCAAAGATACAAAAAAATTTCATACGAAAAAACTGACCTGAGACTTCTTGAGTGGCGACAAAACATCATAAGAACGAGGCAGAAACTCGAACGGATAAGCTGAATGATAGAGAAAAAGGGATGAGACTGCAACTCCTACAAATAAGCAAGCAATTATCGCAGTTCTTTGGTTTATCAGCCGGTGGTTTCCGCCTGAAGAAATTGATGCCTTGTTATTTTCTCCTCCATTGGTATTTGCAGAAGATGATTTTGACATTTTTTATGGCTATGTTCTCATGAATTTTGCACCACTGTCCTGTGCCTAAAATCTCCCTTTGGTTTCTTCCTTGAATATAAATCAGAACAAAATCAACCCTATTTCATCGTCTAAATTTTTCCTGGCATCTGCCTTGTGGATTATAAAATTATCTGGGTCTACAGATCGATGTAGACCCTCATAATCAATTTTTCAAAGGCAAAGAAATTAAAAAAAAAAACGAAACAAAACAAAACCTCGGAAAAGGATTTGAGATGAACAGAAAAATACACGCGCGCACACATATATATAACAAGGCTTTTCCAATGCGCTGCTTTTATACTGTGATATCTATGATAGAATTAGAAGTAACCTGCAGGGAAGAGCAAATTGGTACGCAGGATTTTTTTTTTTTTTTACAGTATTATTTTTTAATGTAAACAAATTGTGAAAAGACAGAAATAAAATATTGTAATAAGAGTACATAACATAGGCCGCGAACCAGTTCAACACTTCAGCTTTTTCGTCTGAACCAGTCATGTAGTTTCCATTCAGGAAACATAATTGCTGTAATAAATAAATAATTAATAATATATTTAAATAAATATGGTTATTCTTCATTTGGAAGCAAGAAATACAAAATTTCAAGTGTTGTAAGTCAATGGATTTTGATTGCTAGTAAATTAGTCACATGATATCAGAATTTAAGGGAACTAGATTAAGCCTTAAGTTTAGCTTCAACTTGTTGCAGCAATCCCAAGTTCCCAAAAGGAATGAAACAAATTAAATTGATAAATATATCATTAAGATCATTAGAATTCACATTAAGTTTGTTATTGTTCATCATAAAAAAGGCATGAAAAATAATATTATTGTATCAAATTCGTGGCAATAACGAAAAGGGTTTTCTTTTAATGGAATTTCATGTATGTATAACATTTTGTGGCACGAAAAGTGTAATTATCTTACCGAATAACATTAAAAAGTTTTGTAATGTCATACGAAGACAACAATATGATATATAAATATATTATAGCCAATAAAGTTCTGTACATTATGGAAATGTTATGAGGAAATTAATTGAGTTTTAGATACAATGACCAATCTATTGACAGAAAGTCATAGTTGGAATTACCCAATCAATAAAAAGAGAAAATCACATTTATTAATGAAAAATTTAAAAAAATAAAATAAATTTTATTTAAGTGAGAAAATAAAAAAAATCACATAACATGATTTATTTTAATTTTTTTATCAATAAATGTGATTCTCTTTCTTTATTAATTGAGTAATCCCCACCTAAGACCTCCTCATTTATTAAACATTAAATGTTTATATGGAGATACATAAACTTTGCTTACCAAATTGCCCAAAACTTTTGCTATAAGCAAGACAGATTTTAAGTTATTGCATGTGATCTCTTCCAAATTGCTTAGATTAATCCCCTATATTTGGATTAGAGAATCGATTAAGATGTAAATGGATTAGATTAGTCCCCTATACCATGCGTTTGAAATCATGATCAAGATTTAGAAAAAAAATAGGATTTTATTTTTATTTTTCTTGGTATAGATGCCTCTTCTAATGAAGTTTGTTAACATTAATTATAAAATATATTAAATTTCTTGGTACATACATAAGGTTCGAAAGCCAGTTTATCATTAATTTAAAATTTTACAATTATCTCAATTAGTTTAAAATTGTTACAAGCTTAGAATATTTCTATTATATCATTTTTTTGGAATAATTTTATGAATTTTACTGCATTATTTATTTATTTAAAAAAATTTATACTAATAAATAATAATGATGTATTTTAGAGTTTTTTTTTTTAAATGTAGAAGGGGTCCAATACTTCTTAATTAATAATTAATGACTCTCAAATGAAAATTTTGAATTTTCTATGAATTTGTAAAGAGCGAGTAATTATTTTTGCCTAATTCTACTAAAGGGACCATCTGTAATAGTTACCTGAAGGAAGGGGAATTAGTAAGGTGTCACTAGTTCAATGAATGCGTAAGAAGCATATTAAAGAGGAAATATTCTACCACAACCAAGGTTATTATATGCATCTACATTTATAATATTTATAACAAAATTAATACCCACAATAATTTATTGAAAGGATGTAACCAATCTTAGAAGAATACAAAGAGACACGCACGTACGCACAGGCATGCACATGTGAGTTAAGATCAAGAGTACAAATTTTTTATACTATTTAATTAGATTAGTTATATTTAAATAATTAAAATTATATTTCACATATATATTAATTATATATATTATATTTAATTTTAATTATTTAAAATATATTAATTTAATGATTAAAAATTAATATAATAATTGTTTAAAATTAAAGACTCTCAATCTTCTTACATATATGATCCTTATATATTTAAAAGTTTATTGTTTATCCCTTAGCTTATATTTTGATTTATGTACTATGTATATGCATTTAAAAGTTCAACTTTTTACCCCTTAGTTTATAAATTTTAATTAAACAATAATCTTTTTAATTTTATATTCAAACATTTTAATCCCTTAAATTTTAATTTGAAATCACAAATTTTTAAAACTACTCATTTTTACATTTATATTTACAATCAATAATTTTATTGCATAACTGGACTTTGAAGACAGCAGAAATCAGTACTAAAATCCCCATATAAATTGCATAACTATGTTGTTTTATAAACATCTATGTTATGTTTGGTATCGAAATCAAACATAACCATCCCAATAAGAAATGCTTAGAATTCTCACAAATCATCCAAGTTTAAAAGGAAGAAGCTTTTACAGACATTTAGCCAATCAAATTGCAGGGAAATTGGAGAACAGTTTTAGAATTTTATGAAGAGTGTCCGGACGGAATTTCCTTGCAAATAAATAACACGGTCGTTTAACACCATTCCATAGACAAGGCTGAGACAGAACTTCATCCTGTAGTAATAATAATAATAAAAGAAAATGAATCTTCTCTCTCGCTTCTGAAAACATAAACCATGAATTCTTCTCATAAATTAATTTTTACCTTTGCATCACTCGTTACACGCACACTTATGTCAATAGACTGTAGATCATAGACAAACATATTGTAATACAGATGAATATAACAAAAGGAATTTTGTAAAATGCAATATCTATTGTTTTGTAAAATGCAATATCTATTGTTTTGTAAATTGCATACCCTGATATTCTTTAGAAGCTCAGAAGTAACATCGGAGGGCTCGTACAATTTTGGATGCCATTTTTGTTCAGACCAATCAACGTGAGTTAGTGACCGATTAGCAATTCCACCAGGATCAACCATCTAAAATCAAATAATAACAATAATAGATATAATAATTAATAAGAGAAATCATGGAAAAACGAAAAATATAATTATATTCTGACGTTGAAAAAGGTTGGCAAGTAATGTTCATCGGCTATACACAGTCTTCTATTAGAATGCAGCTGCAATAAAAACAAATAGAAATTGTAATCAGTGTCCATGCAACATCATTTCTGTGCGTACATATTCTGCACGTGGCTGTACTATATTGAAATTCATATACTATATTAAGCGTATTTTAATAAAATTTAAAATAAAAAATATTTAAAAAATTAAAATAATCAACTTAAAATTTAAAACACAAAAATAAAATTTAAAATAATTAATACAAAAATTAAAAAATTAAATATAAAATAAGATGTTTGGTAAACAAACCCAATTGTTTTGGGAAAATCTTTAATATTAATTAATTATTATATCGATATAAGAAAATATATGTTCATCACCTGGCAAAAATCTCGAAATTTTGAGTAGTAAAGAGTGTCAGCCACAGTTATCACTGCGTGTTGTCGTTTCATGGAGAACCACTGCCACAAACATAATGAAAATATTGAAAGAAGAAATCAATATTAAGGATTTAATCTAATTTATTAATTAAGCTAAATATTGTTTTGCGTATAATAAAAATTATATTTATTAAATACCTGTGCACCCTTTCTAAAATCTTTTTTCTCGACTTCTGGTAACATCTGTATTGGATACCTACCATCACCAAGTCGGCCTGGATCCTTAAAACTTAATAAACAAATTAAAAAAAAAAACATAAATTAAAGAATAATAATTAAAAAAATTGAAAATCCCGAATCATATTATGCATAGAGTTTATGTATAAAATTAGACTTACCAATCAATGAAACTAAGATTAGCAAATAACAAGTAGTCGTAGATATATTGAAAACTATGCAATGGTACACAACTGCAATGCCAAGAATGATTGATTGGTCAGAAATTCTCAAAACTATGGGCCAAGCTAGAAGAAAAAACTCCCTTAAAATGGAGAGACAGAACACAAATATTGTAGTAATTAATTAATCACCTATCTGAAAGTAATACAAAATGTTGGTTATCAGGATCCTGGAGGGCATTTGCTAGTAATCGTCTTTCAGCATCGATCATTGAAATTCGTCCCCATTTCACCTGCAAATAGAATTAAAGCAACAAAGAAAGTTAACAAAATAGGTGAAAAAAAATATAATAATATTCTCTGAGATAGGTAAACTACCGAACTAGAATCTCTATAATTTAGTTCAAAAATAAGGTTTAAATTTTAAATTAATTATGTAATGCTGTTTATTTTTTAATTTAATATTAAACTTTAAAAACAAAATTTTAAGAATTCGTTTGAGACTTCTAAAACTCGGACCATTCAAAACAATATATTTATTTAAGCAAAAAAAAAAAAAAACATAAAAGAAGAAGAAGAAGAAGAAAGAGATAGTTGAAACTAAAAACTGGATAACCTGGGCACTGCGTATGTCCCGATTAACAAAGTAACGGCTGACAAGCACTGGTTTTTGGTTTGAAGCATGGACATAAACAGTGAACTTTCCCTCGTGTCTCTGCTTGTAAATATGAAAAAGCATTCGATAAGATAACTTAATCAAATCATATTAGTATTTTTAATCGTTTTTGTTATTTTAATAAGTACTATAATTGCTTAAATGTAAAAGAACTGTAACAAATTTAAATGGAATGCTATTCAGTGGTATACACAACCATGTGAATTACATTATTTTAACACTCACAGTTAAAATTTGATGTTAAAATAGTTCTATACTTATATAAAATTTTATTAGCAAAACACAACTTAATTAATTAAAAAAATTAAAACAAAAGAGAAAGAAAAGGAAAAGCTGAAGTACATACATGGAAGAACATATCCCACAGCATCTCGAAAGGCAATGAACCTCGAGTCAAAAACATGAAGGCAATTTTTGGATTCTTGGAACGAACAGGATTCAGCATCTCCCTTATCACAACTCGAGAAGCAATTTCTTCATCTGTATATTCTCTTACAGCTGTTACAGAATCAGCTGCTGTTTCAGAAAAAGCACTTCTGGAAGAAGTAAAAATTGAGTAGCAGCTGGAATTGTTTTTTCCAAGTGGCAGGATATAAGCAAAAACTACAAACAAGCTGACCAAATAAACTGAAACGACAATCCATATTGGCCTTCTCACAGGAAAGCTACGACCAGACCGAGGAAAAATCTGCTTACCAGCCATACTATAAATTTTGAAATATTCTCTGTTATATAGACTGAAATATTATAAATGATTTTAAAGCGAGATAAAGAATTTTAAACGGACATGGTTTATAGAATCTAATAAAAAGTTCTATAAAAAGATGAAACTCATTGTACAGGTTTTACCCAAAAATAGAATTCATTGCATTCATTGTTTGTTTTGCAATAAAAATGAAGAATTGCAACATGAAAAATGGTCTGTTTCGCAATATACTATATTAGTACTTAATTGATTTTTTTTTTTTAAAAAAAAAAAATTGCAGTAGAAAACTCTTCATTTTATGCTCGTCTAATATGATTACTCTACTCATCAAAAGAATTTGTTTTTAATGTCAAAAACCTTTCAATAAATATTTTATTTCATTTAAATATAAGAAAAAAAAAAAGATAGAATCAAACAAACCCATTTCAGTGCAATCCAATTTGGATTTTTCAATTTTATAACTCAATCAAATCAAAATTTGCATATCACAGAGTATGTTAATTCATTCTTCTGTTTGTTTGACATATAAATTTATTCGTATAAATTAATGTGACAGTATTAGATATTTAATAATAAAATATTATAAAAATATTTTACGAAAATAAATTTATTTTATATGTTTGGAATCGAAATTTTTAAGTGTATATTATTAATGTTTAATAATATATGTACTTAAATAAATAAAAATAGAAAGTATTTTAACTGCATGCATTCTTAAACTGGCCTCTTCAATTTTTAACCAAAAAATAGAAGATTGATCCTCCAACTTTAATTTTAATTAAGAAAAATTACCGTTTTGATCTTGTTTTGAATCCTGTTAACGTAAATGATCAAATTTTATTAACACAACTTAATTAAATAAATAATTTTATAAAAAAAAAAAAAAAGGAAAGAAAAAGAGAAAGAAAGAAGACCTAAATTACATACGGCAATGAACCTCGAGTCGAGAACATAAAGGCAAATTTTGGATTCTGGGATCGAACAGGATTCAAACTCCCTTCTGATAACTCGAGAAGCAGTTTCTTCATCTGCATGTTCTCTTACAAAGCACTTCTGCAAGAACCAGAAAATATGTAGCAGTCGGCGGAATTGTATTGAGCAGATGGCATGATATTGATATAAGCAAAAACTAGAAACAAGCAGAGCAAAGAAACTGAAAACGATATTAGCCTCTTCAAAGAAGAACTACGGCTAGGCAGAGCAAAAATCTGCATTTCAGACTCAGACATGCTTTTTCAGAAGCTGAAATTGTGAACCACTTTCATCTAGTATAAAAAGCACTTCTTGATGCTTAGGTCTTTGATTTTACTGCCATTAAAAAAAATGATTGAGTTGGCTTTTTTTTTTTAAATTTTAACAGCCATGAAATTGGCCATATACTGTTCAATTAACCAAAATAAATTTAATTTTCATAACTTACTTAAATTAACCTAAAAATAATAATATTGTTTACATCAATTATTAAAATTTTAATATTCAAAAGTCTCTGCTCTGTTTAATTTCCCCAACTCCAAAAGCCTCCTATGTATGACGCTTAAAGAAAATATACTAGTAATTCTTCCATTCAACCAACCAATAGACGAGTTTGCGTGAATATTTTTAAATTATTTATTTTATTAAATTTTAAGGTTATATATGTGATCTTTATTTAAAAAATAAAAAATGATAATTATTTATTTTTTAGTATCCATAGATTTGTTTTTTTTTTCTGTTTGACCCCTATAAGTTTTATTTGTTATCATTATGACCCCAAATTTTCACATATATTTTCTATGTTTGAGCCTCAATAATTTTCTTTTAAAAAAAATTTTCATCATGAGGTACCTCTACGAGTTTTTTCTATTTTTATTATGATTCCACATTTTTTTTCATTTTAGCCTCTATAAATTTTATTTCTCCTTTATAGCCTCTTAATTTCTCAAGTATCGTTTCACCTCTAAATTCTCTAAATTAGAGTATTCAACAAACACCAATTTTGAATCGAGGACACTCACTTTTTTCACTTTTATTTGTCATTTTTAGTGCTTTCTAACGTCAAATACAGTCTTGATACCATATGAAGTAATAGTTTTAGTTATTTCAATAGAGAATAAAGACTGGTTTGACACAAACAAATAATCATACTCTTCACAGAAAAATTATAAAAAAAAAAGGGGGTACTGACATGTTATTAGCCTGTGCCCATAGTAACCTGTGTAAAAATAGGAATGGGAAGTAAAATTTCATATAGGGAACCAACAATGATAAAAGACTTCTAAACATTTCAGAAACTGAAGACCCAAAAATACAACATTAATAGCCCAAATGGAGGTAGAAAGATGATGGACAAGAAATTTGTCCACCCAGCCCCAAAAGGAAGCAACATTAAATTGCAATGCTGGCCTCCTTCTCCAGCGTGACTTTGAACAAGTCGAATCTAATAACCTCTCCATGTTGTCTGTCCCTCCCCTTGCTTGCACCTAAGGTATAAGATTCTTTTTCTGGTAATTAAAGGAACAAATACATTTCTAAGTCTCAATAATCTGGCAATTGACAACTTTCCAAAGCCATGTGGGAAACCAAGATGGAGAGTTTTGGCGGGTGGAGGCTGGTTGAAGGCAACTTTCGGTCCGACCAAAGAATTTCACAAGTCAAAAATATTTCACTCAAAGTGTTGTATAATTGGAGAAAAGGTTCAACAAGTTATCCAGTGTGTCCGGGTGGAATTTCCTTGCGAATAAGTGACATGGCCGTCTGATACCGTTCCACAAACAAGGCCATAACAGTGCTGACCTCTGTAGTATCCAAAGTAAACAAAACTGTTTTCAGTGATTACCTAATTAAATAGGTAGGTATTACAATTATAATAAAACAGATCTGTCTCACGAAAGTGTTTACCTTATCTTCACTTGTTACGTGCTCACTTTCATCAACTGACTGCAGGTTATAATACCAACAAAATTGCATAATCAAAATTCATGATATTACATAATAGCTACTTAATAAGGGCATGTTCATTGATGATTATTGCCCAGACCAACAGAATTTTTACACTTCACTCTTACTTAATCAGGAGGAGACAGCATTTTTTAATTTTTTTTTTCATTTAAGGGCACATATTTAAGCCTTTGTTTCGTAAAAAAAGCTATAAAAAGGTTATGCAGACAAGATGTAACACGACAATTGTACAAAAACACACTCAAAAACTCAAGAACTCAAAATTGGTCTTACGACACAGGATATTAGTATGATTAAAGAGAGCACAAGCATACCGAAATATTCTTCAGAAGCTCATACGAAACATCATGAGACCTATATGATTTTGGATGCCACTTCCTTTCAGACCAATCAACATGTGTAACTGACCAGTTTGCAATACCACCAGGATCAATCATCTGAAGATACGTATAAAAGGAAACTCATTAGGGGAATATGAATAACCTAAAGTTGAAGGCATAATTTTGAAGAAGATTCTCACATGGAAAAAGGTTGGCAAGTAGTGCTCATCAGCAATGCAATTTTTTCCGTCCACACCATGCTGTCATCATCAAGCACATCTATGTCAATTACGTAGCAGGCAGAAACCCATTAAAGAATTTTCTGTTTCTTAAGCTCAAACATACATATAACTATCCCACTAAATTTATTGAACTCAATAATGCTCACCATCCAACTCAGGAGCATCTAAAGGCTAAAAATGCCTCTCCTTTTCAGTTGACTGACCAAGTAGAACATATGACTAAAGAGAGGGGGGGAAAAAAAGACAGCAAGGCCTAAAAAAAAAAATCTACATGCTTATAGCCATAGTTAAATAAGATTTGGTACTACTAACTTTTGGCATAAAAATGCAGCCCAAAACACATCCGTTCCTTTGATTTCACTGTTCAAATTTTCTATGTACATCTGCACACAATTATGATACAAATAAATGAAGAAAACCACCAACAAACTAAACCTATAAAAACAGGATCAACACTTTTTGCTAGCAATTGCATAGGGTTCCCGAAATGCACCTAGACTAGTAGATAACAGCAACAGCATCAAACAACATGGAACCAACAGATTGAAGAATTTTCACAGAATTGAAAACAAAGAAGTAAACTTACAAACAGATTCAAACTAACGCCAAGAGTTTGAAAATAGCCATAGATTTGAGTCAAACTTACAAGTGTCAAAAAAGATAATATTCAACAAGCACAAGCACAAGCACCATGGCTATAGGAATAGGGAGATTAATTAACCTTGCAGTAATCTCGGAATTTCGAATAGTATAGATTGTCAGCCACAACTATCAGAGCATGCTGCCGCGTCATAGTAAACCACTGCACAAAATTCACACATTAAACTAGAGACCAGAAAAGATTCGTATAAATGATGCAGCAAGTTAATACATGTCATCGAGATCCCTTCAGTCATTTGCATTTAAGTGACTTTATTTACACCCCCCCCCCCCCCCCCTTTGATGAGAAAATTCCATTTGAGAGAGTGAAGGATGTTGAAGTAAGAAAATTATAAATAAATAAATAGATAGTTTATCTCAAAAATAAACCTGTGCACCCTTTCTAAAGTCCTTTAGCTCGACTTCTGGCAGCATGTTTTCAGAATACCTGCCGTTTCCATGCGGACCAGGATCCTCAAAACTGGAAAGAAAAAGCAGTGTGCATCTGTGTAAGGGAAAACTAGTTCTCAACACAACTAACATTCAGTTGGATGGTTCACCATCCAGGGAAACCAAATATCGAGTTCATAAAGTAATAAAAAAACAAGCAACGTCCACAACAAAAGTAAAAAGGCAGACTTCAATTATATCATGTCAGATCACACTACCAGTCAATGAAGCTCATATTCGAGTACATCAAATAGTTGTAGACATAGTCAAAATGGTGCAATGGTACACAACTGCAATGCCAGGAAAAGTGACTGACAAAATATTAGCAAGTGTACAATTCAGGAAGAGAGAGAGAGAGAGCTCAAAGTAACTAAATAATCGGGTTACCTGTCAGAAAGTAAAACAAAATGCTGATTATCAGGATCTTTTAGAGCATTTGCCAGTAATCGTCTCTCTGCATCTACCATTGAAATTCTTCCCCACACAACCTGAAAATAATCAGCCAAGCAATCTGATTTAGTTGCTCATAGTACACTGTCTCAGAAGAATAGTACTAGAAACAGCAATGAGAATTAGAAAACAGTATTTATGAACGCACATAAATTTAGAACACACCACTTGTAAGATCCAGAAAAACAACAACATTTAATTATATTATGTGATATCAAATGCCTTGAAATTAAAATAGGTATGTGTCAGAAAAAAATATAGAAAAAACTGCAATGTTGACTGATCTAAATTCTAGATCAATTTGATTTTGATTCTTCTCATATTGAGGGTAAAATTATTTTAACACTGTTGCTGGCACATGGACATTAAATTCACACCCAGTATCTCTTGAATGGCATAAAAGGATAAGCATTTGGAAATGCAACGTAGAAATTGCCCATACTTGTACAAGCGTGAAGAAAATAAGGATAAGTATTTTGTTGAAATGGGATAAAAGGTTCTTACAAAAAGAATGACAGCAAAAGAAAGTGTAGATATGTAGCAAGGCAGAAAACACTAGAAGAAAAGTGATGAAAAAAAAGGAGGTAGAATATAAGTGAAATAAACTTAACATAATTTCTAGAAATTGAATTTACAAACCTTGTCACTCCGTATTTCCCGATTAATAAAGTAACGGCTCAGATGCACTGGTTTATCCTTTGATGCATGTACATAAACTGAGAACCTACGTTCATGACCCTGCCAGAAATGACTTCCATTTAGAGGGATGAAGTAAACCAACAATAAACAGGCCATATATCACAGGTATCAATGAGCTTAGAGAAAAACGGAATTCTACATATTTAAATTACAAGTTCAAAATTTATTGCCAACCTTGGATTATGGCTAAACAACTTACACATTTATGAGGACAATGAATGGGGCTATATAGCACTGATATCCATCAAGACATGGCAACGATAACTATCTAATCCATGATTGAATATTTTATACAAAAATTTCACAACTCATTGCCACCAGATTATGTTACTCCAAAGAATTTCACCAAGGTAAAAAGAAATTCCCAGTTTCCTCTTATATTATACCTGGTTAGCTTTGACTCACGAATAGACTAGAGTATTGTACAATTGCAAATGATGGCATAATTAGCCTGACATTTGCCCAAATTGCAACTATCTAATGTAATTTGTGCACACTCTCCAACTGCATAATATTTGCTGAGAGGAGATAGAGTGTCTAGCCTAAGAAGAAGACCTCAATCCAGCCTTACCCTTTAAAAATTATGCTCTTTTCTAAACCTAACTTATAAAAACAAATTCCAAAACATTGTGTATTTTATCTAGAGATTACCATGAATCCACCATAATGAAATTACAAATTGTTAATGACACTTATACTCTTTTGCAACATGTATTCCATACTCATGCTAAAACCCTCCTGTAGATAACCAATTATTGACAATTATCACTAGACATAACACAGGCTTATTTCCAGAAGGCCATGCCTCATATGGGAGCTTATCTGCAAGTCAACTCCACAGCAATATAACTAGAATTTAATAGATTATTTAAAGAAAGTTGGCGTGCCAAACATAGCATGCAGATGTTGACATAAATCAAGTTGCATTGTGTGCTAGCTCCCACCACCCCCACGAAACACAATCACCAATCACAACTTGAGGCCAAATTTCATCAATATCATATGTTGGTGCATGAAGCAAAAAAAGTATCAAAGATGCACAAAAATATTAAGCTCAAGATTAAGAAAAGAATGAACAAACGATAAAGAAAATCTTACATGAAAAAACTTGTCCCATAGTTTCTCGAAAGGCAACCGACCAGGAGTCAAAAACATGAAAGCAACTTTAGAATTCTTTGACTGAACAGGAGGTGTGTTCAAAATATCCCTGATGACCACACGAGATGCAATCTCTTCATCGGTGAGTTCCCTCACAGGAGCTGGTGAATGCCAATCGGAAAATTTGCAACCTTTGGAAGAGAACACATAACAGGCACCACGTGTATGGGGCGGATACATATAAGCACAAACCAGAAACAGACTGACCAATGAAACCAACATGATAATCCAAACGGGTCTCTTCATAGGAGCCCGCTGACGAGTTCCTGGTAAAATCTGTAAATCGCCCATGTTTCCTACACGCCATGCTTTGACCGACTTCATCTTCGCACAAAGATACCAAAGTTTTATCTCCACATAATGCAATTCTTTTACATTGAATTACCGCTCAAACAACAACTTGAGATTCTATTGTCAATTGATTGCTGTTGAAATAACAATCTGAAATTGGAAAGCATTAATGAACCATTAACAAGCCGATACACATAAGAAATGTAGTTAAAGCCAACAGTTAATAGTAAATTATGGATCAGAACATGAACATTCAAATTCCAAAACAGACCTCCAATCATAACCACCGATTAAACTAAATTAATCTGCCCATCTAAAGAGCCAATCCAAGAAAAAAAACAAAATAAATTAAAAAAAATTAGAAGCAAGAAGAAGAGATAAATAGCTAACAGAAACTAGAAAATTGAACGCAAAGAAATAATTCTGAATTGAATTGATTCGCCAACCACTAAAACCAACTAATACACACACATATCGAAACAGGAAAAAAATAAATAAATATGCAATAAAAGTCAAAATCAATGAAAAGCTAAAGTCTAAAAGACCCGTGCAAATCTAAATATGAAATGTACACTCAATCATAAAATGTTACCACATTTCCTTGACATTTTCCCTCGAAATTAAGCGAAAAATAAATTAAAATCGGGAATTATAAACAAAGAAAAAGAATGAGGAAGCATTACCGGAAGAAGAAACCCAGCAGAACTGAAAACGAGGTGTGAGAGAGATCTCCGTGTAAGGCAAGCTGTTGAACGAAAGATCTTGAATCTGGGAGGTTTCCTTATTTGTTTTCAAGATCTAGGGCTCTTCTCCAATGCCAGTAATACAAAACAGCAAAACTCGCATAGAAAGACCAAGAAAGAGAGAGGAAGTGGATTTTATTTATATAATTACAAATAATTTTAAAAATAATTTTGTATATTCAGATGATTTTGATTCCTTAGACGATTCGTTTTCGTGT
Source organism: Swietenia macrophylla (assembly GCA_032401905.1). Classification (NCBI taxonomy): domain Eukaryota; kingdom Viridiplantae; phylum Streptophyta; class Magnoliopsida; order Sapindales; family Meliaceae; genus Swietenia; species Swietenia macrophylla. Next base: position 1,712,030 of record CP135562.1, on the reverse strand, counting down.
TCGTTAGTGGAGATTGTTTCTCTCCCCTCTCGCAAATTTAAAAAAAAAAAAAAAATTAAATAAAAGAATAAAATTGTTTTCCTGAAAGTAGAAAGAAGAAGTCTAACGCGGACTAACAAGACGCCAGTGTCTTTAGCTCTGTAACAGAAAACAAGAACGGCAACAACTTGAGGCCGGCCATATTTATTTATTTATTTATTTATTTTTAAATTATTTAAACCGCTAGTTTTTATTTTATCTAATTGAATGTCGACATTGCCACTGGGGCCAAAGAAGACCAATTTGCCTTTCCCGATTGCCCAATTGCCATTTTCAACGTACAATTATTTAATGTCGCTAGATTAAGAGCATGGGGTCTAGTGTATTGTCTAATTCTCCTTTTTCGTTTTCTACGGTCAATTAAACCTCTCGACCTCACGATTTTAATCAGAGACGAAGCCTAAACAAATTAATATCTTTCTCCTATGTCTTGCTCGGTGCACCCCACGACTTGATCAATGGGTCCAATTCATTTATTGTTTGCTACAGAAATTAACTATGACATCTCTCTCTCTCTCTCTCTCTATATATATATATAATAGTTGACCATAAGAAAAAAAAAAGGTCTTTGTATTTTAGCCTTTTTTCTCTATAATATATGCAAAATTGGTGCCAATTTCTTTCTTCTATAATCAATTATTATTAAACAATGATACGATAAAATATTACATATAATTTTACTTAAAATAAAATTATATTAAAATATAAAATAGTTATTATTTTTAATTTATAAAAAATTATAAAATAAATAAATTTTATTTATAAATAAACTTATTATTACGGCCAATCTTTGATTTTATTTATAATTATATCATTATTTATAATATTGATCTCGCGATAATTTATTTTTTTGTTAATTTTTAAATTTTAATTTCACCGTTTATTTTACTTAAGATTATTTTATATATAATAATAATAATTTATTATATTTTTTTTAATTTTATTTAATAATATTAAATTATATATTTTTTTATAATAATATATGATAAATTTGATTAATTAGACGTATTGTAAGACTTTTCTCTAAGTGTATTAGATAACGAAATAAACAAGATCATTATAAAACTTAGGCCCAAATTTTTTTATAAAAAAAAAAAAAAAAAAATGGGCCGTATATTGAACTAGAATATGCACTTGCTTGCTATTGCACAACTCGCGACAGAGCGCGTGAAATTGAAAATTTCAGCGTGCAGGACGAGTCATTGAGTCTCTGTTTCTTTCGTGGGACTTGTCAACTCGCCATTGGGTTGGCGCTAGCAACACGTTGGAAAAAGTCATGTCCGTTAATCACGAGATTGCCCGTAAGTTTTCCACGAGGATTGGAGGACGACCAAATATATTACACATATGCCCTCTCTCCAAAATTGTCGATCCAATCTAAGGCCACATTAATGTTCCACACTCCTTATCATCTAAACAAATTAAGACATGGAAAATAATAAAAAATAATGTTAAAATAATATTTTAAAATAATTCACTAATTTAATTAGGGAAAATATAATTGACAAAAGCAAGGGCGGTTATGTCTATACTTGATCCCCATTGGTGGAATCCAAATGTAGGTTCATAAACAAATTAGTATAATCTGCTGGAATGAATTGGAAAATGTCAGAAGACAGATCGGTCAAATCCAACGGCCTGATCTGAAACTTCTAAGAAAATTAATAATAACTAATTATTTTATTACAATATTACCTGACATTCAGCATGCAAATTGACTAAATTGTCCAAATCCACGTCAACAAAACTTTTCAGGTGGGCGGCGAGCTGTTGCCCTGAGCCTACGTCCAAATGCGATCTGCCGGGACAACAAATAAATCACATTTTAATTTATTTAAATACATTTCATTCGAAATTAATTAATTGTATTATAATTAAATTTATAAACAAATCATAAATTATTGTTGAAATCAAAATGGTAGGTATAAAAATTAGAAAAAAATTAATATTTAATATTAAAAACGACGAGAATGTGTTTAATGTTATATTTATAAATAATAATAATAATAATAATTTCAAGAGAAATGAAGCATTTAACATTAAGATTTCCTAAATCAATGTGAATTTGAATTTGAGAACTGAATGTTAGTTGATACAAAGAAATTGACACGTGTATTTTTTAAAAAACAATATATTTTCAAACATGACATCTCTTTAATATTTAAAGTTATTCGGTATTTTTTAAAATATTATAATATTTTATTAAAATTATTATTACTCTATCAAAATTATATTATAAGCTTCTTCTCGAATGGTCAGCCGACTTTTCTTGTCTCATTCAACGTGACAAGAATAATTTTGACTTTAGTGAGGGGTCCGTTTGATAACTTAAGAAATTAAAAGATTCATTTGATACTTCATATAAGCATATGGACTTTTTTGATATTTTCATAAATTTTTGGGGCTTTTTCTGGTCCTTAGAGGTTGTCTTTATTTTCATAATATCAAGAACTAATTGAATACTTATATTTAGATTAGATAATATTATTACAATAAATTTTTTTATAAAACTATTTATGATGTTGAAATTATATTTTATTATCATGTGAGAATATAGGATAATAACATTTAAGTCCTTAAATTTATATTTTTTTATAAACAAACATATAATTAATTTATTTTTCTAATTCATCGAGATAATTATATAATTTATTGTGCTTGTAATTTAAATTTTAAATTTTATAATGTCACGCAACTAACATTGAAAGATATTTTAGTCATTTTAATAAAGATCGAATATCTCATTGTTATAAATTGAAATTATAAAAACATATATTATCATCCAAAAGATTAGTTTTATGTTCATAATTTTCTTGTTAATCCCACCATTATCTTCCAAGTAAGGCCACTTTCATTCTTGTTTTTCAAACACTGTTTATTAAATTAATTAATTGAAATTTTCTATGTCATTAGAATCGTCAACTTAATTTGCATTAATCATTGACAAAATTTTATAGTCAACCCATTGCCTTGCCAAGTTGTAATTAATTAAGTAATTAATAAACAAAGATAATTAATCATCTTAGAATGTGATTAAGACTAATAATTTTAGAAATTGAATCATTCCAACGGGATTTGACCCATTTTCGCTTCCTTCTTTGGTCGTGTAATTGCAAAGTCTGCGGTGCCATAACATTAATGTTATTTGTAGTAGATTTGATTGTTCTAGATTCATCAAATAAAATATATAATGGAGTAATAACATTATATATCAAAAAGGTCCTCAACAAATCCTAATGGAATAGCAAGATTACGAGCAATCCCAATTCGTATGTTTTCATTGTGGGCTATTCTAAATGCACCGCTTCGTTTTCTTAAGACGGTGTCGTGGCTAAGGGGAAGGCAGATGTATATAGGCTCAGATGCGTTAGTTGCATGCGGCGCAGATTGTGATGCAAGGTGTATATCTAATCGTGGTAATCAAGGTCAAGGCACTTTCGATTCCAGTATTCTCCTCCATCGTGCACGTGCTATTACCCTTGCTGTGCTTCGCCGGCGCCACCGTCAAGTCCGACCAAAAAAAAAAATGCAATATGAGTGTTGGTGTATGCAGCAGCTCTCCCGCAGAGACCAATGCACATATAACTGATAAATGATGTGTTAACCCATCACGTAATAAAAGTTAATTTGTGGATAGTTGAATAAATTCTTGTGAAGATACATTGATGATTAACCAATCAAATTATTTAGTTTACGAGCATATGAAGATCACAAAAGAAGTAATCAAATCGAACATCTAAAAAGAGTAATACTCAAGTCACTCAAAGCCCTTGTACAAATAAATTTTCGTCCAATTTTATATACGAAACAATCATGAGAATCTATATAAGGAGTAATATCCATAGTGTAACTAAGAACAATTAATGTTAATATATATAAAATTCTAACATGTCCAAAGTCTTACATGGGATGAAAGAGAACGAGCTAGAGCCACGGATAGACTTCCCGGAACAAATTAATTAAGATATAATTTGCAAGTCATCATGTTCATCTTCCGGCAAGTCATCCTTGGCTCAAAGCCATTCTTTTTCTCTTCCATGCAAGACAAACATCACTTACTATTAGCAATATTAGTCACTCTTCGCAATAACGTTCTGTACTGCTTCCAAATTTATAGGCAAAAAGATATGAATATCTGTGAGATTTCATATTTTAAATAATATTCCAATTCTAAACTTATCCACAAAGAGGAATGGTAGACCAATAATAAATGTCCTTATATCTTCATTTCTCTATTGAGGTAAAGAGAACACTGATTGCTAATTGTGGGAATAGAATCTTTTGAGAGATGGGGGGAATTAATAGACTATTGAATGCTATTCCTCTCAATGTTTTATCGAGAATTGATAGCAGTGCTAATTTGACATATCTGAGACCCAAGATTCAAGACTAATCCGGAAATTACACAAAGTGATCAACAAAAAGGAGCTGATCAATTTTAGAATAAAGGAGGAAAGTTGATCTCAGTAAATTGCTTGCATAATTTCCTTAAGTGGACCATTCTGTACGAATTTATTCGAATTGCTTTAGAATATGGTATTTGACTAATCGGTTAATACGCCGTGCATTTTGAGGATATCACAAAGCTTTGACAAGTTTTAATATTCTCTTTTAAGACACTATAGATTTTCTTTTTCGGCATTGATTGACACCAATTCTTGATAAGATTTTGCCCTGCATCGATTCTGTATATCTCCAAATAGATATTGAATATAAGAGTGGAGGAAAGCATTGTTCCTCATTTTCTCAAGTTGTTAGTTTTAGGGTTTGTTCTACGCGTATTTGCTAAATAATATATATATATATATATATATATATATAGGGTTAATTAATATGTATCTCTATGGAACTCTCGTCGAAAGTTGATAGATTTGGTTTAATTAATTAATTTTCATAATCTCAAAAGATTTAATAAAAATAAATAAAACCCTCAAAACTAGAAAGAATCTTCTCTTCCTTTTGTCTTAACTCTCTCTCCCTCCCTCCCTCCTATTTTATTTTTCTTTGCACCAAACAGAAAACAGAAGGGTTGATATACATTGCTTTGTTAGATTCTTCTATTATATTTTATTTGATTTGTAGGGATGTATTTTCTCTTCCTTCTGTTTTAGCATGGTTTTGTGGGCAGTAAAATTTCCATTTCTCTATGGTTTCGTTGTTTGAAAAACACCCATTGTTCAGTTCTGTCAACATATTCATAGCAATTTACTAGCAAACTACACACACTCAGAGTATTTGCAGGCGAAGATAATCTAAAATTTAATTGGATTTGGCTGGAATCTCATAGCATTGAGTGAAAATGAAATGGAGTGAAAATGTTACATTAATTATTGGTATGTGTCTATCTAAAAATTCTTGGAGTATCACTACTACAACTGGCTAGCAAGCTCTATAAAACCTTCTGAATTCTGTTTGTCAACTTAAAAAAATTGTTTTGGTTGAACAAACAATAAGTATGTCTAACCCTACTTCCCATCCAATAGTGTTCCACTTGTACAACTTCTTGCCATTCGATTCGCATTGTGGAGCTAATTGGCTTTGAAAGATAAGAAACCAGTATAAAACACATTAATTTAACTTACAATAATTAATTAACGAATTATAGAAATAAAAATTAATAACATTAGGCTCAGTTATTAATATATGGAGTTTAAAAAAAAAAAAGGAGTAAAAAAACAACCCATCAAATTAGTGAATTCGTTATTGCTGTTTTCTCTTCAAGCTATGCATTGTTAGCAAATGAGAGTTGAATTTGTGAAAAAAAAATGGTAAATTCATAAATTAGGGTTAGGTTTGTTACCTTTTTCTTTTATTGATTTAGTGTATAAAAGTTTATAATAGTAAAATGTTTAGTTAATAAAATGATGGCACGTGTCCGATTCTAATCAAATTTTATTTTATATACACTTTTTATTTCAAAATTTGTTTGCTATAAATTAAAAGATTTAAAGACTTTGTGTTTCATTTTTTTTTCCTTTAGGGATATAACATTTTTATTCACATAATTTATTTTTAAAAAAAAATTAAAGCAGAACCTTACTTGTTATGAACCAAAATAATTTAGTTTTCATGTTTTTGACATTGGACTGGATCACAAATAAATTAAAATTTAATAGAATATACTAAATCAACTTGTGTAATTTACTTTAATTTTTAAAATTAGATTAATTGTTTGAAAAAGTTAATTTATTTTATTTTATAATTAAATATAAATAATTTTATCAAAAATTCATCTAATTAAAACACATCATTTATACTACTTTAACTTAAAATTTATATTATTTTTTAATTTTCGATTCAGTTCGATCTTCAAACTTAACAATAAAATCGAGCCGTAAGTGTTCAATTTTTTTTGTTATATAAAAATCAATTATATATTTTCAAAATATGAAAAAAGAATCAAACTCATCCATGCACTTGGTTTTTAATTTTTAGTTCTTTTTCTCAAACCTTAAGTTTAAGTTTCTCTTATCCACTAATATAATATGAGAGTTGAGATCTTACTTTTGGAATTGTATTTACTTGTCTGAGTTAATTTTTATTTTGATCATTGTTATCTTCTATCTCAAGTTTTTCAAATTCACATCTTCTTATTAGATTCACATTTTATGTGAGAATTTTTGTCTCAATTAATTTTTGTTTGAATCTTTGGTCCCTTTTTTGGTCTCTATCTTCGTCTCTCAAATAATCTTTATGTATAAAAGCATGTAAAGACTTGTCTTTATGATACTAATGTTGGGCTCAATTTAACTAATACAAGATAAACAGAGTACATAGTGAAGGTTAAAGGAAACGGACTGTTGGTATTGTGGGAAAGGCTGCCATAAGCTTCAAATTAAAGGCTGTAAAACTGAATTATCTCCGAGCACACTGAAGGAAGTCAGCCAAGAACTAGGATTGGAAAGTCCATCTGAATTAGCTCTGATCCAATTCATCGTGTTCACGGAGAGGAGATTTCTAGGCCAGAACGATGGTTGCGCTCAGTGTTTCTAATGCTGTAACGGGGATTTGCTTAAGAAATTGAATAAGAAGATTTATTATGGGGAAAACAACAGTAAGACAATCTCCACGAATAAGTAAAGATCTCAAGGAGGATAGACCCAACATTATAATTCAGGATGCTGCAAATCAAGATTAGCTAAAGGATATCGATGAAATTCTCGCAGATACGTTACCTGTCACGTACAAATTAAGTTTCCATGGCGGAAGATAAAGCGGTATTCAAAGACAACAGATAATCAATCAAAGAAGAGTCACAACTCTAGCCAAATGTTTGCAATCTCAATGGAAAATGATGAAAACCGTCCTAGACCTCAATGGTGGAATTTCAAACACTTAAGACGTACGTCCTGAAGTTTCTGTTGCCGAAGATGAATATCGGAAGTTTGAGTCTGGGGAGTCTCGCGTGGAGAAATAGTGAGCGAAATCGAGCCAAGAATGACCTGCCGTACAATTGAGACATATTGCGTTCGCGGCAAAGCAAATGCCGGCTACGGCAAGTCATTCTCGGCTCAAATCTCTCCTATCTATCTCTTCATGCAAGAAACCCTAGACAGTACTTAATTAAACACCATTTATTCTTAAGCATTTGCTTAACAACATTTATTCTTAAGCATTTGCTTATGAATGTTTGCACTGGCAGGCCAAGATGACTCAATATTTATAGCATCACAACTAGCTCTGTAAAAATTAAAAAAAAAATAAAAAAGATGAATATCTGGCCCTCCTTTCCATCCAATTAAAGCCGGGAATAAAGTTTCTGGACTGAGTAACAGATAGCAATGACCATGCTTGACATGCGACACGTCAATGAGAATTTGTTCTGACAGATATCATCACTTTCTCGAGGCACACAGAGAATTGGATAAGGTTTTGATCCGGAGTCTGTCTGGTCCGTGCAATGAGATTGATATCATGTATTTATAAATTGTCTGTCACGAAGGTTTTACAATTTTACTAACTTCAGACAAGAACTTTATGTTAATATTAGAAGATATTTTTTTTTGTCCAAATTTTGCAAAAGTATGAATGTTAGGTGATCACCGTGATCTCGCGGAAACCTTAAGCGAATTTTTAAGATATAAATAATTTGAATCATGTTTAAAATTTATAATTCAATATTGAATTATAAAAAAATATATATAAAATAAAATACCGCATAATTAATCTTAAACTTGAAGCGTGAATTATCTTTTAAATTATTACAAATATTAAGTAAATTCAAATCACAAATTTTATTGATATACAAATTTTTAAAGAGAAAACTTAAAAATAATGTTGACACAACTGCATTGATTATTAAATTGTGTACATTTTCGGCTGTAAATTGTCTTTAACATATGTTATGTGGGGAATTTTTGTTCCAAATTCTAGAAAATTAAATTCATGATAAATATCCCGTTGAAGCATATATTAATAAAGAGACACATTTAGTCAACTTTCTCACAATTCGATTCTTATATTTAGTGAAGCATCGGCTTTAAAATGTATGCAAGAGAATCAATATCTAGAATGAAATCAAATGGCCCATCGTTTTATCCAAGAGGTCTTGTTGTGAGATGAAGAAAAAAAATGTCACACCTTTAATTTAATCTTTTCAAAGTCAATTCTAGTAGCTATCGTTGTGGATGTCAAGTTTTAATCCAATTCTATCAATTTAATTGAATTTGATATGATTTTTCAGTGAATTTTGGTGAATTTGTAAATTAAATTGAATTGAAAATTTTGAAATATGCTATTAACAAATCCATTAAAATATGACATAATCGACAAAATATTATAATAATTTTTTAAAATAAAATTTTATTTTATAACTTAATTTAGTTACTATATTAATAAATAGTAATATATAATTGATTTGAAAAATGATCCATTTGCCAATGAATAAAAGATTGTGATAAATGAATCAAATATATTTATTCACACCCTCAATTACTAAATTATAAAATAAAAGAGGAACAATCTTGCTTTGTTGTATTGATTTAATTCGATCAATTTTTCTATTTTGGATATATTTATTTTTTTAATTAATATAGTTAAGTTTAAAATTTTTGTTTGTTGTTTTATTTTAAATTAGTAATTTGTTTGTAAAAACAAATAATATTTTATTTCATTATTATCTTAAGTAAAATTATTTGTTTATTGAAGTATGAAGTAGTCTGAAAATTGAATACTTGAAACTGAAGATTTTGTTTTTTTTTTTTTTAAATCTAAAATCTGAGTACAAGTATTAAGTTGTTTGTTCTTCCAAATAAAAAATTATAAAAATTAATAATTTTACATTTGTATCATTCTTTTAAATATTGTATAAATAATAAATATTTTGAAAAGTATAAATAAAATAATTTTACATCGAGACCCAATTAATTATTTTTTTAATATTTTGTATCTACTACTTTTATCTTACAACAGTCTAAGTTTTAAAACCTTGACATTTCAATACTAAATGAAACCTAAATCATATTATTTTAGTGTAAAAAAATGATAAAAATTCAAGTTTGTAGTATTAATTACTATAATTTAGCACATGGTAAGCAGCTTAAACCCACAAAGAAACTGAATCAATTCTAGCAACATAAAATCAAATACAAAAGAATAGTTTAATCAAAGTCGGCATACAGTTTTCGACTTACAAACTTGGGATACCATCACAATTGAAGTATTAATGGCAGAAAATGGAACTTTATTATGACTTTAAATCTCTGCATTATTATTCTTTTGTATCAAATACAAAAGAATAGTTTAATCATCCTTGGCTGCATTTAAATCTCTGCCTCTCCATGCGAAACTATCAAGCTTTAAAATAGCTTTGCATTTCTTATTTAGTTTGTCAAGCATTTATAGGCTTGGCCGGGATGGGATGTGCCCGTGTCTGTGTGCGTGTGCATGTGTGTGTATAAAAAAAATTTGTCGGACCAACTTTCTAAAATGACTGCATGCCGCCGACCAACTTGCTGTTCCATCCACTAAAGATCAAGCGGTGTATAATGGTGCTTCGGAAAGCTTTTTGCACTTTGCCTTTTAAGATTCCAACACAAAAGTTTGTTTTGCTCTTTGGAATATTTCTAAAAGGCCTCCATTACCATCTTCTGTCAAATCATCCTGTTCTTACCTTCATTAATTTGTGTTTTTTCCGGGCAACTATTTTCTTAATTGCAATAAACATATATGCATACAAAGTACACTTGTAATGAAATAATACAAATACAATGCATATGTCTATATGTGATTGAATAATTCTATTGTTCTTGGCTTGGGTCAATTTTTTCCTACAAAAATTTCCGAAATGCTCTTTCGCCAAAACAACCATATAAAATAAAAGATCTAGACTTGATCATAGCTAAAAGTATATCAATATATATATATATATATATATAATCTATTCTGAGACAATTTCAGTCAAGCTTCCTCCTCGTAAACTACCTCCAAAATGTACATGGTTACCACAACATTGCTTCCTGTAGTAGCTCTTGCAGCACCCACCAATTCCTCCCTTCTCCAAACTCATACAAGCACTTCTAACCATTGATTCCACATGATCTGACATATTAACGGTAGCGAGTTGGCGCTCAATATGATCTGCACAACACTTTTTCGACACTGGAATAACATTACAACTTCGATGCTGATGACCGCAACTATGGTTTCCTGCTGACTCCTCATTGGTAATCTGATCGATGTCATGTCTTTCACTGCAGTGGGTTTGGTGGCAATGAGCAGCATTTGCCACTTCGTCTCATAATTCTGAGCAAATAGAACTGTTTGAATGATATTCTTCACATTTACCTTGTTTTTGTGCAGATTTTGAGCGTGTGCTTTTGGTGCACAGTCTAGTATAGTGACAGCTTTGCGCCTCAATATCATGAGTATCTTTGCTACAGCTTCCAAGATCACAATGCCTATCCCTTTCGTTTGCATTGCTATTTGAACAACACTGATTATTCCCAGAAGGATTGGAACAGCAAGAGCTAGCATCAGTTTTCGAAGCACATCCATGGGGAAATCACTTTTTATGTTCACATCGATTTTGAGCCTTGCTAATATCAGAGCCACAATGCTGCTGCTGTTGGCTGTGAGATGGGTGGCGATAATCGGATTCGTCTACGTGTTTGTGAGCATGTAATTCTGCGGAAGATTGGCAACACTTTCCTACATGGTTTTCGGCTTTCATTGCAGCAGAAGATTTTCAACTGTTTCCGCTTGGTTTGCAAAATTTCTTTCCATTTTTGTGGGCACGCGATGAAGATTTGGAGCACTTACCTCCATGATTGTGGGTTTTTTGAAAGTAGCTTGCTGTTAAAAAATCACTAACAGGCATGTTCCGACATCAGCAAGAACTGCTGCCCAAACAAGCGGGTGACCTTCAAAGGCCAAAGCAAGGATTGCAGCCTTCGTAGCGATTGACAAAATGATATTTTCTATCACTTTCCAGTGAGCTTTTCTTGCGAGTTGGATGGCTTCTGGTTTTTTTCAAATGTCATTTGACATAAGAATAATATGTCCTGTCTCTGTCACAAGTGCTGAACCGGAAATTCCCATCGATATTCCAATGTCAGCTGTGGCTAAAGCTGGAGAATCGTTTATGCCATCTTCAATCATGGCAGTTTTTCCTTCTGGCTTAAACTGATTGATGATTTTCGCCTTGTCTTCCGGTAGAATTTCTGAATGGACTACATCGAGAGCATGAGGTAACTGCACATAACATAATATATAAATGAAGCAAATCTATGTAATTTGAGACAAGTAAATATTTCTTCGGTATATTATGCAGTTTGGATACTCAATTCATTCTAACTACAGGCTTGTCTGGCAGTTTTATAGACAAATACATATATAGCATAATTCTATTCTATTGTTGTGCAGATGGTGGTACCGGAGGTACAACAATAGATTCCGGACTTTCTCCACCGTGAGATATTAAAGGCCTCGAAGTGCACCTGTTCTTGTGCGTGCGTGGCTTGTTCTTGGTTATCTCCAGTAAGCATGGCAGTTTTAATTCCTAATGATTTAAGCTCCTCCTTGATTGCCTGAGCAGGCCCAGCTCGACGGGCATCGGAGAGGCTGAAAATTCCAAGAAGAGATGCTCCAGAGTATATGTAGCCAATGGTGTTTCCCTTACTTTTTAATCCGTTTATAGATGGAACTGAATATCAAAAAGGAAAATTATTAGAGCCAACATAGACAAAATGCTAACTCCTGTAATTAAAGCAGTCTTGTTCTCCCTGAAAAGTTGCATTAGCATGAAATTGAAAGCTTTTACTGTTTCACACCCAGCTGCTGTGTGTGCAATTTTTCTGTTTCCAACATAGATTCCTTCCCCTCCAATTTTTCCATAAATAGCTTTTCCGGGAAAATTTTGATAGTCTTCCACGTCTTCAGGCTTTGGCTCAACCGAATGTGATCACCCGTACTCAACTAGTGCAGCTGCCATTGGATGGCTCGACTTACTCTGAATGCTCGAGAGCCTTCAAAAATTTTCGACAGTTAGTATCACCATACCGTCATTGCTAGAAAAATCATCTTCCTCGACAAAAGATTACTGCAAAGAATAATTGACAGTTTTACTTGTGTATTCATGATTTCATGAAATGTTTATAATTTCTATAATGGTTAATATGATGACAACTTGAAAATTTCGAATTCAAAACAATTTCGTTTTTGCGAAGGGGGGGAAAAGGACAATCCTTACCAGTACAAAGTGTTTAAGGTTACGTCTTCGGTAAGAGATTGAAAATCCGAAACAACAAATTCACCCCTCCTTATCATTCCAGTTTTGTCAAATGCCACGACCTTAACTTTTGCAAGAATTTCCAGATAATCTCCTCCTTTTACTAGAAGACAGGAGGTTGCTGCTTTTGTAAGGGCACAGAAAGTCACAGCAGGCGTGGAGAGGATTAGTGCACAAGGGCATGCACTCACTAAAACAACCAATGCTAAATCAAATCAATGGTTACGGTTATGAACTCCTACTGCTGCGGGAATCACTGAAAAGCAGGCCGAGATAAGGACAACCGCTGCAAAACCAGCAATCAAAGAGAATTAGAAATGCAAAATTTGTTCTATGCAACCAGACAAGAAAAGAACGGAAAACAGGGATTATAATGAAAAATAACAAGTGGGAAGTTGAGAAAATTAGTTTCTTACTGCACTTAGTCAAATTTGATCACGTCACAGTCCAAAATTTATTTGGATCTTCTGTTTTGAGCAAACATAAACAAGTAAAACCGGCTAGAAAACTGAAGTTTACGGATCACTGAGTCATTCTGTCATTACGTCCTTCAAATATTAAATAATGAAATTTTTCATGAACTTTCTTGAAGTTTAACCATCCAATTAAAATCTTCTTCTAATCTAAGCTGAATTATTGTACGAGCTAACCAGTTAGAAGCTTTGAAGGATTTCTTGATAGCAGTTACTTCTGAAATTCATTAAAAATATTTGTCTTAAAAAATTATGTCATCGTTAAGTTTTCTTACAATCATGAATGACCCCTGTTAAAAACTCACAGTATATCTTTGAATCAAGTGAGTTCACTTGTAATACTGGAGATTGTGAAATTTTAAGTTCCACAAACCTGGAACATTTGTCTATGAGTCTTTGGGTTTTTGATTTGCTGTTTTAAGCTTCTTCCACCAGTTTTGCCATCTTAGCCACTACACATTCTTCAGCTAGAGCTGTAGTCTTTACACTAATGTACCTAAAAAGGAAAAAATTAATGGTATAAAAACTTCACATTCATCGATTTAGAAACAAAAAGAGAGAAAGAGATGCCGATGCTACCATTTAAATTAATTGTGCCAGCCCAAACAGTAGAATCCTTTTGCTTGGAAACCGGATAAGACTCCTGTGAAAGTTTTCTCATCTACTTCACATTTGCCATCTTCAACAATTCCATCAATTGGCATAGCTTCACCAGCCTTAACTGCTAGAACAGTGTTCAACTTCACCTCGGCGGCATCAACTTCTTCCCCAGTTTCAGCTATTACTGCTTTTTGTGGGGCTATGCTCATCAATGATGACATAACAGCAGTCGCCTGAGAAATTTGAGATTGTATTTGGGGCTCACTTTGTTGCTTAGGAAATTGTAAAATGGTACTGAGCAGAACTGGTCTTTGATTCAATTGATATTATTATTTCATTGAGGCCAATCTGAAGTAGTGACCATTTTCCAGGCTTAACAGAAGTCAGGGACAGGACCGTGAAAGCCATTCAGAAAATTTAAATCTTCCTAGTCGAGAGCAGAGTCCCAAATGTTTATATGTGGCGAGAAACAACTAATCAAGAGATTATAATGAGTATTAACCCACCTAATAAAATCTGAAGGTCACAAATTTGAGGATGACTTCAAAAAAGTTTTACAATCTGACGGTGCAAACAAAAACCATACTTTAAGCCCACTTAGAAACGTAATCAAAGGCCTTGTAACCAAGTTTGTTATGCTTCTTTACCTCTAGATGTATTATCTTGAAAGTTTCTATTTGATATAATATTTGTAGAATTGAGTTGTTTTGATAAACATATGATCGTGATGAAAGTCAGCTCTTTAAATAATCCAACGAAAAGAGTAGCTTAATATATAATTGATCGTGGCATATATAAAAGATTTTTAAAAAAAAAATGGGTGATCGCAAATTATCTTGTGGCTTGCTCTTGACTCAAGCCATTCAGCAATGGTGAAGATGAAGACAAACTGCAATGCAAGATGGCCATAGTCAAGGGACATAATACACCTACTTGACTGGTCAAATAAGTCATGCAAGGGATGGCTTTGGTGACTTAACAGTGTAATGAGAATTGTGATGTTAAATACCAAAATTGCCCCCGGGAAACGAAAGATTCGGCTTGCTTACCTGCAATGAGCATAAGCATGTTGATATCAAGCCGGAAATTCCTTAAAGAAGCAAAGGCTTTTACAAGAGACATTTCATTTTAACCTGTCAGTTACTCTTGTTTGTTAATTTTTAATTTATTAAGTATAATGTATTAATTTACATATGGAATGGTAAAAGAGAGAGAGAGAGAGAGAGAGAGAGAGAGAGAGAGAGATTAGATTCTATTAATTCAAGTTAATTATTGATATACAACTGGTAATTATATTTTTATTTTAATTATATAATTATAATTATAAATAAATTATATTAAATTATTTTTAAAAAAATTAAAAAATTATTAATTATTTTAAAATAATTTTATGGGGTTAGTATGAATATAAATAATATTTAATTAATAAAAAAATTAATAATAAAAAAAAATAAAAGTGAGTGGTAAATTTCTTCCCACCCCCCGGACTGCGTCTTATCAGCTTTTACTCTTCTAAGTTGTTGGAACAAAGAAGCACTTTTGGCAGAAGCAGATTATGAGAAATCACTAACGTAAACGTATGCTTTTGGCCAAAGCCAGCTGGCTGTTTGAGACCACAAGCAATTGAACGAAAATGGTAGGAACAGATCCAGACGAGAAAGTTATCGATACTTAACCGATTTGAAGCTGAGAAATGATGAGATTATCATGGACAACGATGACTGTTCTCGACGGAACGATGACCGAAACTTCCTTGACGCCGTCAAGGGATTTGGGGATGTTTTCAATGAGAGGAACTTCCGACGAACACCAAAGACCTAACACATCAAATTCGCTTTTCCGCCACTCATTCTTCTTCCTCTCTCAACTATGTATATCGCCGTCTTTCAAATCTTCACCAGCCATTCCCGAACAAAATCAAACAACAACAACAACAACAAAAGAAACGAAGAAAAGTAATCTATGAGAAGAGGAATGGAATGGAAGGGTTTAAGTAGAGGGAAGAAAGGAGGGGATGTATCATGTATAAACAACGAAGAAAAGAAAGTAAATTCCAGCAAAGCGATAGAGACAAAGAGGGTAGTGGAGAATCACGTACTGTAACATAATAACCTAATCTAAGGAGGATTGATAATTGGAATCCACATATGAATCCACACCCACCATGTAAAACGTTTATGCTTTGCTTTGCTTGTTTGTTTGGTTGTTGTTGTTGTTGTTGTTGTTGCAGCAATGGGGCATTCCAATGTCTCGTATGATTATCATGTCACTAGAAGCACTTTCACAAAGTTGAGCTGTAACTGAACTGCACTGAAAACCTTGAAAACTTTCGTTCGATGTTTCTCCAAAATACCGCTTTTGCTTTTGCATTCATCACGGGATTATCTATGATTGATATATATATATATATATATATATAATTTACATACATGGAGCGGGTTATCTACGATATATATATATATATATATATATATAATTTGTATTGATCCGAAATTATTTACGATAGATATATATATAATATTATTTATCTTACAGTTTAAAATTTTTAAATTTAAAATTTTTTTTAATACTTTTAATTTTGAGTTTTACGCTATTCATTATTCCGTAAATAATTTTGTTAATTATTTTAAATTTTATATAAATTATTTTAAATTATTTATTATATATTTTAAATTTTGTATTAATGAATTTAAGGTATATTAAATTATTATTAGCCGTTCTCCACCTTTGTAGGCTTAAGGTGGTACCAACTTTAACGTACGCATGTTTCTTCCTTCAGTTTTAATTGTTTTATTGATATTTAATTTGTTATTATAAATTTATGGATTTAATTTTAATTCATTAATCGTAATTGGGGAACTGAAAATTACAAATACACGTCCACTCTCGTAAAAAAAAAATATTTGGATTTTAACATATAGGTCCCTATTTTTGATAAAATAACAAACAGGAACAAACCTTGTTCATTTATAATAAACAGGCCCCTAATAGGTAGGGGTGACAAATTTTTAAATAATTTGCAAATTTTTAATAATCATATTAAATATAAATTTAAAGTTTTTGACACAAAAAGTCAATAAATTTTTTAAGAAATAATTATATTTAATATATTTTATAATATATGTAGTTATATTTAAAATAATTTGATTAGCATTTATCGTAATATGTTAAAAAATATGTTTAATTATTTAATAATTATATTTAGTTATAATTTTTAATTTATGATATAATTATTTAAATTAAATTTAAGTTAAATTATATTTAATATGAAATAAATATAATATAATATAATAATAAGAATTATTGCACTACTAATATGATATGGTAATACGAAGTGCATTCCTATCTAATGTTAATTTTGTGTGGGATCCACGCTACTAGCAATATATTATATGCTTCATGTACTACTAGTGTCTATTTTTGGTGGACCAATGAGAATTGTCCATAAGGCCCAATTTGAAGCCCACGATAAGTACAACCAATTGATACTTTACTGACAAGTTGGCCCACAAGGCCCATCAGGAGAATATGTCACAAGAAATTTTTATTAGAAAATTGAGAGAATTTTCATTTATTGATTAATTAAAATACACTAATATTACTTTCAAATGAAATGAAGACAAGTGTTTCATATGCTACCATGCACAACTATGACATATTTCATTTATGGACTTTACTAAGATGCTTTCTACCAACCTATGTCTTGAGCACGAAACAAAAAAAATTTAAACGATTAATGTAAAATTTTAAATAAATAATATAAAAAATTTAAAATACTAACATAAAATTTAAAATAATTAATATAAAAAATAAAAAAATTAAATATATCGTACATTTAGTATTCTATGACTGAACTTCTTTTTTTCATTATTTAATTTATCATAATCAAATGATGATCCAATGAATGTTAGGATAGCATTGGCATTGGCATAAGTGGATATCCACCAATTGAGATGATAATGTGACAAGAGTTTTGAGTGTTACCAGTGACATATGCCATTTAATTAAAGATAAATGAAATGTACTATAATTTTGGTCATAGGAATATTGTATTTGTTGATATAAAAGTAATTTTTAATTTTTTCTCATTTGAAAAGAAAAATAGAAGCAAGGAGAGAGGATATTTCACTAAATAACAATGACACGCGATGATTCTCATTCATTCATGCAAACGATAGCATATGTTTATGATAACTATTTTAAAAATAATAGTTAATTTTTTAAAAAATTTAATTGGAATTATTTTTATAATTTCTTTTTTCTTATATACATTCTTGTGGATAATAATTTATAATTATGTAAATGAATGTAAAATAAGTGATGTTCCCACCATAAAAATTGCTTCCTCCATTAGTTAATTAGTCATTAAAGGGAAAGTACTGCATTTTCTAAAAATGTAAAAGCTTTGGTCCCCATTATTGCAACATAGGATGAAAAAGCGGGAAAGGCAGGAAGGGAATGATGATATAGCTCCCACTTTGTTATTGGATTTTGTATATCAATCGTTTTTATGGAGCAATTTTCAATGATTGGTGAAGACAAAATTTCACAACAATCATCCACTGTATATGGTTTGTGCTAAAAATTCATTGCCCTTTGGCTCCTGCTTAATCAAATATTTTATGCCAAATTGCACGATTATGACCCACCCACCCCCCTCTTTATTTGCATGCTTGGTGGGTGCATATATATATATTCACACACACAAATTGGTGCTATTTCTATTCATCAACTAATGAGATTTTCTTTCTTTCTTTCTTTCTTTCTTTCTGCGTTAAATGCTTTCCAAAGGCAATGGCAATGGCATCATCTCTTTCCCTTACTTCTTATGACACTATTAAATTTGATGCTTGTTTTATAATGGATTGCTTCATTTAGAAGATGAGGATGGAGATCGAAGTTTAAATTACATTATTTCATAATTTCATATTTGCTCCTCCACCTGCAACTTGAATGTGACAAAAGCTAGATTGCAGTGAAATCAGTTCCCATATTTTAGGAACTTCATGTTGCATTGTTTTACTTTTAGTTGTTGACAAAAGTAAAATAACAACATATATAAACTACCTATACAAATAAATTAAATGTGACATTTATTATATTATTGTGATATGATCATATTTTTCATATTACTTATTATTTTTATGTCACTTATGTTAGATATTGTTGTACGTTCAACTACCGGAAAGATTATAATATTGATTTCTTTTTATGTTGCTAATGCATTTCCATAAATGGTTCATTTCCTTTAAGTTTTGGTTCAAACTATTGAAATCATTTTGTTTTCATTGTTAGTTTTGGTAATGGCAATTTGCTTCGGATTCTGTTTTTCGAGAAGGAACCTGAAGAAATTTTGGTATGTCTCTGAAGATTAAGAACTATTTATGGCGGGCTCTTTCAGTGATCATGGTGTGCTTATGCGAACACATGGATACGAAGTCTCACTTTGATGTCAATGTGACAGAAACTGTAAGGAAAATTAATAAACGTCACTCCAATAATCTTCAACCCTAAGTAAGAGTTTGCATGTTGTTCGTACATAAACCTTTGTAAAGATTTCACGCAGCTTCAGTAGTTCTACTGCTTCCAGGATAACTTCTCCCTGCATAAGTTAGATGGACTGCATGCCTATAATGAGACTGAAAAGCTTAATAGAAAAACCATATGCGAAAAAATGACCAAACAAATTAAATCAAGGAATGTTCCAAAGAAATTAATTGCAGCCTTCACTAACCTCCGGGAAACTTAATGTCCAGCATGATGCATTTCAAGATTTCAAATTTACTCTTCCAATGACACCATCGCATTTTATGTCCCCTGACCGCAAATTTGGGAACAGAAAAGGTTGAGAAGCACTTGGATGCACGGAAAGTAAGGAATGAGCCTTATGCTCTGCATTATACTTCCCCCTCTGGACAAAATATAATTAAGCTGTTAAAATAAACACAGAACAGATTTGACAGTCAAAAGAAAAATAACCCATTCTGTGAAACAGGTACCTTCTTTGGGCTCATCTATTTAGAAGATGATTTGTGAAACAATGTAGATATAGGCATATTAAGTGAATGTAAAAGTATTTTATCTTTACCATCCACTAGAGATTCGAAAAAACAAAGTAATTCAAAAAACTCCTTACCCTGACAGTTCAAAGGCAAACAAGAAGAATAACTTAAAACAGACAGCAAAAAATAATAAATGTTGGATCAATGAAAACATGTATGATAGATCATCTTACCATAGAAAAGCAATATGTGGAACATTATAGATCATCTTACCATAGAAACGCAATATGTGGAGCGTGATTGATTCCACATGACAACACAATGCCAAGATCTCTCCACAATTGGCAGTTGGAAACTCCAAAATCAAGTCAATTACCAATTTGTCGCAATCTCAAAAATCCAATGACATCACAGTATAGAGAGAACCAATACCATAGAAGGGATGTTTCAAGATCATTGAAGATTTCACTTTCAAATATGCAATACTTCCCATGATATTGAAACTCTTGAATTCCCACAAATCTTTTAAGAAAAATAAATTAATTCTCTTGGCAATAAATGCTTGGGTGACAATTGCTTTAGTTGTGGCCTTGGCGGTTGGAGGACAACATGGCTCTCCTTCATTGCCAGGGCCTTGGTAGAGTAAGCGAGAATTGGTGAAAAACAGTTCAGATCTTGTTTAGTACTCAAAAAGTTCAAGGAAATTTTTGCCCGAATTCTGCAAACTTGACAAGGCAACAAATCCAAACATGTTTTCAATGACCAATTAGTTTAGTGATTGAAGCAATTTCTCAGCTTCTCAACCTCCATTGTCACAGACAATCAACATTTGGAATGTAACCTTCCCTTTTCATCTCCTCATTTAGAACGTAAAACACAAGGCAGATCTCTGTTGATTTATCATGTAAATCATCACCTGCATGAAATTCATGAATCTGATCATCAATTCCAATCCAGCTACAACCAGGAATCTTATTGATACCCCTCTCTCTCATTAAAATCCTCATCTTTGCTGAATCATCCCACATTCTCAAATTCGCATATATTTTAGATGAGATAACATAGTTTCCAGAATTTGAACACTCCATCTCCAGAAGCAGTTGCATCACACGCTGACTGACATCGGCATTTCTCTGCTTCTGGCATGCACCAAGCATAGCCCCTAGTATAATTTCATCTGGTTTTTCAGGCATCTTTTGAATAAAATCCCAAGCTTCAGACAAATGTCCCGCACGTGCAAAAAGATCAACCATGCAAGAGTAATGCTCAATTTTTGGTATTAACCCGAATGATAAACTCATCAAATCAAATAAACGACGGCCTTCATCAACCAATCCAGCATGAACACATGCCGAGAGTACTCCTACAAATGTGATGTCATTTGGTTTGGCATCCCTACTTTGGGCTGACATGCGCTCGAATAGTGACAATGCCTCATGGGCCCGTCCATTGAGAGCAAGAGCTGAGATCATGGCATTCCAGGAGACATCATTTTTCACAGGCAAGTCTTCGAAAACTTTTAGTGCATTTTCTATGCTCCCACACTTTGCATACATGTCAATTAAGGCAGTACCAACAAAGATGTCATGTTGTAATCCTCTTTGAGATGCATAATCACCAACCCATTTCCCCAATTCAAGGGCCCCAATAGAGGCGCATGCGGTTAATACTCCTATCAATGTAATTTTATCTGGATTAACTCCTGCCTCTTTCATGCCATTGAATAGCATAATTGCTTCATTTGAAAAGCCATTTTGGGCATATCTGTTGGACATTGGTTAAACAGCTAGTAAACTCAAAACTCAGAAAACATGGTTACTTTGTATAAGATTTATGTATTTGAAACATATGTACTCTGATAAATACATAATTCAATTGCAGTTCAAGTTATGCATAAGGGATCACTTTGACCTGCAGACAATTGATCTGTGATGTTGTAACAGAGCCTGACTAGGTCAACTTCCATTATCTAGCACAATCTAGAGCTGAACTACAAGTAGGATTAGCTTAAACTAGCCTTAATCCTGTCAAGCTAAGTTTATTTACATGGACTATCATCATCTTTAGAATTACGCAAAAAGTGGCCGCTCTAAAAGCTCAAGTACACATTTGTCAACTCAATACTTCTACCACTAGATGAAGCATAAAAGGTATCATTATTGATTTTCAAGATAATTCTTAGAGCGAACTGAAAAACAAACTGAAAAACACAACCAATCTTATTTTCCACAGCATTTTCTTAGAGCGAGTATTTTCGTTTTTTATTTTATCAAACGAGCTAGGAATTCAACTTGATTTTTCAGCAAATACCACTGAATGTCCAAATACTTAAAAATAAATGAATAAAGCGTGATATATTTATTTGAGATATAAAAGAATGAACCCACAAAAAAATCCTTCTAGAAAAGGAAAACAAGCATGACAGAATCAACTTTTTCATTCAAATACTTGGACATCAGTCAGACATTGTGATCAGAAAAACAAACAAGATCTCCACTTAGTGAAAGCTGTATGAGACAAATGCAAACCAGTATTTCCTTCAGAGATGATCCTTAAAAATAAAACAGTAAAACACGCATGCATGAAAAAAGAATCACTTACCCTGTGATCATGGCATTCCATGTAACCACATCCTTCTTCACCATCCCATCAAAGACCCTCCTTGCAGACACTAAATCCCCACACTTTGCATACATATCAATCATCGCAGAGCCCATAAAAGAATTCAACTCCATCTTATTCTCCACAACAAACCCTTCAACCCACCTCCCCAAGACTAAATCTCCCAAGTCCCCACACGCCCCAAGAACGCTCACCAATGTCATCTCATCAGGGCAAACCTCATTCCTCATCCTCCCAAACAACTCCACAGCATCCCTTGCATATCCCATCTTCGAATACCCAGAAATCATTGAATTCCAAGACACCAAATCTCTATCACTAATTTCATCAAACACCTTACGCGCATACCCCAACTCACCACACCGGGCATACATAGTAATCAAAGAATGACTCACGTGATCATCACCGTCCAAACCAATCTTAATCACCGATGACTGTGCAGCAAGGCCATCCTTCAGTGCCAAAAGATTAGCACACGATATAAACAGAAAAGGGTATGTAAAATTATTGGGTTTCAACCCTAAACTTTTCATTTCATAATATAGTCGAAGAGCAAGCGAGTACTTCTTCCACGCAGTGGTTAAACCACGTATCATTACGGTAAACGCGTACTCATTGGGTTTGGAAATATGGCTAAAGAGAACAGAAGCATAGTTGAAATCTTTGAGGTCAACGATTCTGGAGAGAAGGAAGTTGGGTTTTTGTATGGAATGTATGAGCATTTGAGTGTGGATTTGTTGAATCGTTTTCGTCGACGGACATTTCTTCAACAGGTATAAGAGTTTTTCCGTTAAGAGTTTCTGATCGTTAGGTTTTGAACAGGGGAGATGGCGGGAAGAGGCTTTTGCGGTCAGAAGCATTATGCTTAACAGTTTGAATACGCTAATCCTATTAATTGAGGATGACTACAGCGTCGCTTAGCTATTTGCTGCGCCTGTTCGAAATTTTTTTATTTAATATAATTTTATAAATTTCACCCCAACTCCCGTAATTAATAATAATAATAATAATAATAATAATATTTGTGATAATTAAAATTTTAAAAATTAATTATAATACATTATATCGTATTTTTATTAATATAAAATATGTATCTGTAAATTTTTAAATATTTTATAAAATATTTAAAATAAATAATATAATAAAAAATTTAAATCGTAATATTTAAATATATAATAAATAATTCTGAGGGCAAATCCGAAATATTATTGAGAATTTAAGGGTATTTTCCGTAGTAGCCGTTATCGAGGCATCTTGCGGGTCTTGAGTGGGACCGGTTTCCCTCTTTATCTTCACATTACCGACAGTTGGTTTGCTTTTACTTTATCCGCTCCACTAAATTACCCAACTACCCTCACCTCCAAACAAAATTACGATACTGGTGCCCATAGAATTGAGCTTTGTCCCATCAGAAAATATAAAGTTTGTCCCTAGATTGTAGATTGATCAGATCAGACGTCCGTCAGTATCGGCTGTTAGATTAAATTTCGGGCACGTGGGTACTCATCAGAAGCTTAATATGATTGTGGGTCCCTTTCTGTTTCCATCTACTCGATCGTACAAAAAGTTAATGCGAGTTTCCAGAGTTTTATTGTGGTCGCTTAGGTGGGTCTTTGACTATATTCAAAATAAATTTCTTGTATTTCATATTAACAAAAATAAGGGGGTCCTAATGAAATTAAGCATACTTGGAAAATGCAATTTAAACTCATTTAACTATGTAAAAAATAAGGATAATTTTACTTGTAAATTGAGAGTAAATATAATTTTTTTTAAAAATAAAAAATAAAAGTTTATTTTAAATAAAAATAATAAATTAATAATATTAAGAATACAAACTCTTATATAAATTCTCTTGATATAAAATAACGAACAAAATTATATAATTTATATAATTTATTTATTTATCTTTTTTATTTTCATTAATTATCACTTAATTTTTTAAAAATTTAAGATATACAACAATAATATAACACTAGCACGATAATTTAAATGAATAAATTTACATAAAACTATTTTGACTCTTGAAAAGTTTAGTAAATATAACAGTAATATATCACCATGGCCTTATATATATATATATATATATATATCTTAACAGGAGAGACAAAAAAAAGGAGGAGTTTATTGATAGAGAAAAAAATGGCACCAAGAAGAAGGAATTTGCTAATGAATATGAGTAAATTGTATTTGTATTTGTCATTGTTAGGTCTTGGCTTTTATACCAAATTAGAGATTTGAGCATTGTTCGATTAATAAATTTTTTAATAAATAAATATTTTTTAAAATTTAATTTAATATCAGGATTAAAATCTACTGACGATAAATAAAAATATGATTTATTCAAAATTTTTATTAAATTTTTTATAGTAAATATTTTATTTTTTTAAACAATATTTTAACATTATCAACTTACCATCAATTGAATATTTGTGAATTAAGTAATATTAATGTTACAAAATATATGTTAAGTAAAAAAATCTAACTCATATTTACTAGTCATTGTGCATAAATTATTACCAAATAAATAATTTAATTGAATCATTTCAACACGTGAAGAACAGTATAATCATTTAGACTTAAATTAATAAATAATTATAAGGAATTTCAACAATTATTTTTATATTCATTTCGAAAACACAAATAATATAAGTGGCAGTTACGAAATAAACTCAAACATCAAGGGCAACAATATTTACCTGTCGTATTCGTTGTGTCCTCACCTTATTCCTTCACTTTAATTTGTTCTCCAACCTGAAACTTTATTTTTGATTTTTATTTATTTTTCTTCTCCTCCTTTCGCCTAAGACTTTTGACCGTTGCTTTTCTCAACGTCTCTCTTTCCTTCCCTCTCTCTCTCTCTCTCTCTCTCGCTCTTTCTCTCTCTGTGATCAAGCTTCATCTCTCGTTCCAAGCTTAAACTACTCTCTTATCAGGTAAGTAAATGTTCTTCAATCCGGTTAATTCCCTCATTGCTTGTAAATTTTGTGCTGCGATGTTAATGAACGCAAACTGTTCATTTTTTTGGGCAAATTTTTCATGCTCTGTGCAAAGCAATGGGTTATTTGTTTACTTTTGAAAATCACAGAGAATTCCTGCAATGGGATTCAAGTTTTGATATTCATTTAAAGCTTGTGTCTTCATTTCATTTCATTTCATCTAAAGTCCATTTCTTTATTCTTTCTCTACACTATAATTTATTGAAGTTCCTTTTTTTTTTGGGGGACAAAATGGTAGAATATTTTTTATTCATATTCTGATATATATTTTTTTAATGTCTTTCAGTATTCATGAGTACTAATTTTCTTCCTTGGTGGAATAATTGATTTTGGAAATGGCGTTTTTAAGTATTTTCATTATCATTTAAAGTTTATTTTTTTCTCTGCAACAAAATTCATTAAAGTTCATTTTTTTTTTTGGTCAAATGGTAGAATTTTATGTTCGTACTCGTTATATATATATTTCAGTTTTATTCAAATCTTCATGAGTACTAATTTTCTTCCTTGGGGGAATGATAATTCTTGACATGGGGTTTAACCATTTTGTTCTACTAGTTTTTTTTTTTTTTTAATATATGGTTTTCCTCTCTGAAATTTCCTTGAGGTTTAAGAGTAATATTCTTTCAACATTTGCTTCTCATCAAAGTTTGAGATTCCATAGAAATATCTTTAGCAGAAAGAAAAGATTTCATTTTGAAGGAGGTTTTTAATTCTTTTTTCTAATCTTCATCTTCATATATTCTCTAACACAAGTTATTGTATGTAAAGTTTTCATTTCTTTAATAGGTTTGGTTCATAACTGTTCCGGATTTTGCCATGCAAACTTGCATTTGGGTATTCCTCTTTTTCTCTCCTTTAAACCTTTATCTTCTTTTGATTCCTACCTTGTCACTAAAAATAATCTTTCTGCATACTTGACTGTCTTCTTGTTTTTGCTTTGTATGAACTTGTATCTCCTCCTTCTTTTGCTCTTTTTTTTTTTTCAGATTTCAGTATTTAAATTAAGACGTATATCTTATACATATTCCATCACAATCCCTTGTGAGGCATTTTGTTAAAAAGTTTGTTTTCCTTCGTGCTTGTGGGGTTTGTCATGTTGTCTTGCAGATTATTTGCTGCTTCTTAGTTATGCCTGCTTTCTTCTCTGTGCTTTTGTTCCAGACTTTGTGACTCCTGATTTTTAGCGAGGTTTTGAGGGGGCTGAGTTTTTGAGTATTTGGAAAAGTTGAAGAGAGTGATCAAAAGAATCTTGATTTCCTTGTCATGTTAAGCAAGTTTGACAACTCTCTTCATGAATTGAAATTTAAGAAAAGCAACCTAAGATTTTTGAAGTTTCTTGTTTAGAAGTTTATCGTCTAATAAATCTAGCTGTTATTTCCTGTTTGCTTTGTGTTCTTGCTCTCTTGCATGTTTGATAATCTTCGGATATGATTCAAGTTGTTGAACTTTTTCTTTCCTGTTGAACAGCATCACAACTCCTATGAATCCAGTGAGAAATACCAAAGAAAATTGTTGGAATTATCATTTTAATTCAAGGCTGGAATATTCAGAGTTAACGGCAAAGTGAAAGAAGAAGTGAGGGATGGGATGTTCTACTTCAAAACTGGATGATGAAGAGGCAGTTCAGCTTTGTAAAGATAGAAAGAGATTCATTAAACAGGCCGTTGAGCAAAGAACCCGATTTGCATCTGGGCACCTAGCTTATATACAATCTTTGAAAAGAGTTTCTGCAGCTCTTCGAGACTATGTTGAAGGAGATGAGCCCCGTGAGTTCTTGTTAGATTCATTTATAACCCCACCCTTTACACCAGTAAAGAAAACAAGTTCTGGTTTCATCTCAATTTCACCAACATCCTTCACACCAGCACAAATTCAGTCTAAACCCAATTCAACGTTGAAAGTCAACTACTTAAGGTCAGGTGGGAACCCAGCAGTTGCAGTTGAAGAGAGGCCTCCATCACCAGAAACAGTCCAAGTTCAAAGTTACTCTCCAATTCACCACTTTGGAATTGACGGGTTCTTTGGAATGCAATCATCACCAATGAATTCTTCATTTTTCTCATATTCGCCCAATAATAGGCCCAATATTCCTCCCCCTTCACCGCAAACTTCACAATGGGATTTCTTTTGGAACCCATTTTCTGCAATGGACTACTATGGCTATCCCACCCAAAGTAGTCTAGATCAAACAACCTTGGATGATGAGATCAGAGGACTAAGGCAAGTTCGAGAAGAAGAGGGGATTCCTGACTTAGAAGAAGATGAAACTGAACAAGAAGATTCTGAGACTAAGGTACATGTAACAGAAGAAAGAGCTAAAGTTGATAAAAATTGCACGAGGGAAGAAGTTATTGTAGAAGATTGTGATGAGGAAGATGACGAAGATGAAGATGAGGAGGAGGAGGGGGAAACAGATAGTGGATGTGATGTTGAGCTTGATGCGAAAGATTTAAAATCCCAAGGTAAGCCAAGTGCAGAAGTATCGCGAGCTCAAACGGCTGGGCAAGTTGGAGTTAGTAATCAAGAAATAATTGGTGGTCAACAAGCTAAGGAAGAAACACCAGGTTTTACTGTATATGTAAACCGAAGACCAACAAACATGGCAGAAGTTATAAAGGACCTTGAAGCTCAATTCATGGTTGTTTGCAATGCTGCCAGCGAAGTCTCAGCATTGTTAGAGGCTAGCAGAGCCCAATACTCAGCAACCTCAAATGAACTCACAGGTTTGTGAATTGTACTTTTATTCCTTTGGATGTATTTCCTTGGAATTAACATAGATATAATGTAAATTATATGCTTACATTATATATGTACTCCGTATTATTGTTGTTTATGCTGTCACCGTCTATTGTTTTAGTATTTATTTCCTAGTGTTTGTATTTACAGAATACAAGGTTTAAATATTTTGATTTTGCAGCAATGAAAATGTTGAATCCAGTAGCTCTGTTCCGCTCAGCTTCATCTCGCTCATCCTCGTCAAGATTTTTAATCAATTCTTCAAGTTCCAGAGAAGAAAGTCATGAAAGCAGTAGTGATTTCTCGGAGGAATCCTGCATGTTTTCTGGCAGCCACCAATCAACATTGGACAGATTATATGCATGGGAGAAGAAACTCTACAACGAAGTCAGGGTATACTTCTATTCTAAACTTCAACCCGCAGAATATATGGTCAGTAAAATGATTTATTAACCTTTTCTTCAGATGAGTTTCTATGAGAAAGAGTAAATAGAAGTGCAAGCAAAATCTAATCTGGGCAAAATTTTCCAATTTTTTTCACACTTTTTTTCTATATTAATGCCAACTCCAAACAGGTGCAGCTTGCTTCCCTTTAGAAATTATTTTGACTAAAGATTTTCATGAAATTATTGAAAGACTATATAATTACTTGTTGATCTTGTTTGCACTAGGAGAAGAATGATTTTATTTAAGTACATATGTATGTGTCAAACTAAGCATATTACGCATTTGAAATTGCATCATCCAGGTTCCTCATTGCGGTCAAGTTACATAGTTACTAGAATTGTTTTCTCTACAGTTCATGCATTCGAACAGTAACATAACTTTTTAATGATTATGTTTACGTTCTATTACCTTTTCAAGCAGTCGGGAGAAAAGGTTCGGATTGCATATGACAAAAGATGCACGCAACTCAGAAACCAAGATGTGAAAGGAGACGACCCATCTGCCGTGGATAAAACAAGGGCAGGTATTAGAGATTTGCATACCCAGATAAAGGTTTCAATACACTCAATTGAAGCTATCTCAAAGAGGATTGAAACTTTGAGGGATGAAGAATTGCAGCCTCAACTTGTAGAATTGATACAAGGGTGCGTCACGCTTTTTCTGATGGTGATTTTTGCACACACACAAACAGTGCAAAGTTACTTGAAGAGAATATCATTAGTGTAAAAATCATCTAATTGTCCTTGTATTGCAGGTTAGCAAGGATGTGGAAAGTAATGGCAGAAAGTCATCAATCACAGAAGCGAACCTTAGACGATGCCAAGCTTTTACTTGCGGGAACACCTTCGAAACTGAATGGAAAGAGGCACGCTTCCATGTCAGTTACTGAGCCTCATAGGCTAGCTCGATCCGCTGCCAATCTTGAAACAGAGCTCAGGAATTGGCGAGCCTGTTTTGAGTCATGGATCACCTCTCAACGATCCTACATGCATGCACTAACTGGCTGGCTTCTCCGTTGCATGAGGTGTGATTCTGATATGTCAAAATTACCATTTTCTCCTCGACGGTCCAGTGGAACCCTTCCAATAGTCGGACTTTGCGTACAATGGTCAAGGTTTCTTGATAGCATCCAGGAGATGCCAGTACTTGACGGATTAGACTTTTTTGCTGCTGGGATGGGGTCTATCTATGCACATCAGCAAGGGGATGACTCTCGTAGGACCCCAGTTGGATCAAAGAGATTCACAGCCGGGTTCTTGGATGAATCTGGTGGGAATATGGAACTGGTGGAGGTTGGACAGGTACAAGAGGTTATGACTGTAGAGAAAATGGCTGAAGTTGCCATAAGAGTACTTTGTGCTGGAATGTCAGTTGCAATGAGCTCTCTGGCTGAATTTGCTATCCGTTCTGCAGACGGATACGCCGAAATCGTTAATCAATGGGAGAACACTAAGTGCTCACAAACTTCGGGTAGGGAGATGACATAGTTTCTGATATTTTATAAGGTAGTTTGGTTGCAGGATGTGTCATTGTAATTAGAAATTTATTAACTTTTTATGACAAGGTGGAGTAGATTCATAAATGTCTCTGGTTTGCCATTGCTTTGCTACCATTTGCTCATGGGATGATCAGGAGAAAGAATCACCATCTATTCCAGGATTTGAATTCTTTGTCAAAGCCTGAATGGGTATCTACTAAGTAACATTTGCTAATCAAGATATACCGTTAATCTAAATCCAAAAGCTTTTTTCCCACCTTCCTGAACCTCAAAATTTCAGTTAATCTATTGCACATATTACATCCTTCAATTTGTATGAACGTTTAGTTACAAAAATGGCAACTGGAAAAAACTGAAACATTATTCTCATCATGCAGTCATCTCCGATTGGCAGCAATCAAGGAAAGAATTTTGGTATTGAGAAACGAAGGTTGATAGATAAAGATATGATTTCAGTCGAAACTGATGTCTTCATTGTCCTGAAGTTCAACTTCGGAAGAATCATGTCCACCCATGATAGACAGGAAAAGTACAATTGCAAATAGCTGTGTTGCCAGAAAGTATTTAGCCCTTCTCCTGAAAGTTTTCTCCTCCTCTGTTTTTTCCCTCTTGGGTTTTGGCTTAGGCCTTGACCCTAATAAAGAAAACAAGAAAGTTATGATAGCTTAAAACAGAGTTACTGGGGACAGAAGTTACCAGCTAAACTTAACCACGTATTTACCGTAGGAACTAGAGACAAAACAATACAAATGACAAAGAAACACCATTGTTTGTGTGTGTGATTGCTGGAACTTAGCAATATAATCCATGCTAATATTAACTCCATGAATACAAACTCAAGCTGTTATAACCCGACTCACTAGTCAAGATATTGTCCATTTTGGAGCCTCACAGTTCACACGGTTTTGTTCATGGTACCCAGGCGCTAAACAAGTCCTAGGTCCAAAATGCGTTTCACTAGTCAGGGAGTTAAAGTACTTATATAGACCGTCCTTATATCTCACCAAGCGATGTGAGATATCACAATCTATCCCTTTGGGACCTATCGTCTTTGTTGGCATATTTCTAGCTGGGGATCTAGCTCTGATACCATATGTGATAACCCAACCCATTAGTCAAGATATTATTTACTTTGGAGCCCCCCGATCTGCACGGTTTTTTTTTTGGCACCTAAGCGCTAAATAAACCCTAAGTCTAAAATGCGTCTCACTAATTAAGAGGTCAAAACACCTATACATACTATTCCCAGATCTCACCTAAGCAATATGGGATATCACACAAGCAATGAGGAAAGTGATCAATTCCAGACTCTATAACCTGATCCTTGATATAAAAAAAGTAGATAAAGACACATAAACAAGACTATTAAGGATGCTTAGCATCTTCCCTGCTCTCCTAGTGAGGTGACACCAAACATACTAATTCCTATAATCCGACATGCCAACAAGATATCTGATTCTTTCTTGTTAATGAAATTGTTTGTTTCTTCTCAAAAGTCCCTGAAACCAGACCTCATCAGGTCTTGTGAAATTTCAGAAGGAATGTCTAATAAATGTGGTCCAGAAGAATATGCTACAGTCATTTATTCAGAAACAATAACAAACCAAAACTTTTTAGAGAGTCAAGTGCAAGCTCTCATAGACACTTGAGCTGCAGTCTGGGGTATAAGACAACAACAAAGCATACCGCGCTAGTCTGAACCTTTTAGAAAAAAGAAAGTTAACTGAATGGTCCAAGGTTAAATTTTAATATCAATACACACATGGAATAATTCATAGGAAGTACAAACAACGCAACTCAATGGCACTACATGTACTCACATACCCCCAGAATAAGAGAAAAAAAATAGCTCTTAAAATCTAAAAATTGTGGGTTTTTGAAAAATCCAGGACAAATATACATATAGATAGTTTTCCATGTGCCATCAGTAGAGAATAAATCATTATTTACTCAATCAAACCATAATAGTTAGCCATTGTTCTTAACTGAATTAGTTATGTCAAAAATTCCCAGCACAATTCAATCAAAACATTAAACCACAACCGGTTTAGTCATGAAATCAAACAAATATATACCATAAAAGTAAGAAATACGTATAGTTGAATATCTTACTCCAATTTGAGGGACCTTTTCTTGGAACTGATGACGATGGGTCTGAACGGGACTGTGGGATAGAAGACGATGAACCAGCCTCTATAAACTCCGTCTTAAGGTTTTCTGCATATCTTACAAGATTACCATGCTCTAAGAGTTTGCTCCTAAGCACTGATGTTTCCTACTAGTTCATAAAAGCACAAAACAGGCATATATTAAATAATTTCAGAAATAATAAAACAAGATATATAGGTATATGGTAATTGAGCCTTGACAACACCTAAGAGTAGCTTAACGTAGACTTTAACAACAGTACATTGGCCTGTGTACATGGTTAGTATTTAAAGAACACAATCTGCCCAAGTGCTCAATGCAGACTTTCAACACACAAGACAGAAGAAGTGATGGCATCACCTAGAGGTCAAAAAAACACCACGAATATCACCTATTATTAAACTGCTTACTATGCCTAACACGTCCAACGAACCCTTTGAAGAATATTACAAGCATGTCTATTGTCATTGCCAATTCTTATGTGCTGAACCACAAGACTATGACACAAACGGACCTATGCCAACTATGTGTAGAGGCTACATTCAGGCTAAGCAAGCCAACAACAAATTTCTTCCTAGTAAAATAAGTATACAATGGGAAGAAGTGATAACTTATCAGCCAAAAAAATAAATAAATAAGTTCCATTTGCACCAGCGCAACTACAATATGTTTATCCAACTAACTCATCACAGGCACTCTCCTCCCCCAACCCCTTTCCATCTGCTGGCCATCTGTTCACATGTTAGGCAGAACAACATTGTACACCATTATTTCCTGAGCAATTAGAACTAATGTGATGGTACAAAGCTTACTTATCTCTGATAAAAGTTCCAATCATACTAGTCTTTATAATAGATTTTACACAACATTTAAGCATATCAACAATTTTTCTCAATCAACCATCGGAGAATCAACTTCTAGGAAAAGGTCAACTAGATGAAACTTTAAGTCATAAGCAACCAGAACATGATTAGTTTGTGAGGCAACTTACTGGTAATACATGTAGTGTGACAAGCACATGTCCAAGCAAAATTGCATCTACACTTGATGGCCTGCAAGGAAGTAATGTGGGGGAATATCTCAGCAATTTAAATTGTTATAAAAAAAAAATTCACTCACGAAAGTTCCTATAACAATATTTCTTTAAAATGTATCAAACATGAAACAGGACATCCAAAAGTTACCTGTTTTCATGCAGAAAGTTCTGCTCCCCTAATCTAGTTGACAAAGCCACATATGCAACATTCGCTCTCCTGTAAATCTGTCAGAAATTAAACATGAGTATCCACAGAAACATAATAGAAGTAATATCATAAAAATGAAGCGATTCATGGCCAAAAAGGTAAAACATGAACAAAGAGAAAGAAAAGAAAAAAGTTTGACACAGTTGAAAGCTTCATGGAAAAAGTAAGACCTCTTCTTCCCTTCTCTCAGCATTCTCTTTGGTTATCCCAAGTTGCTGCTTTACAGTTCGTACTTGCTGTAAGAACAAAACTTTTCCAATTGGCCATGCAAGATCAGAATAATAAATCTTGCGAGCAGAACTTCCATCAGACCCCAACCAGAGTTCATACATGAGTGCTTCTCCAAGCCACGAGCTAATCATTGCTTTTATTGATATCCATTCCGGGACTGAACAATATTCATCATCCAAATCCACAATGCCATCTTCCTTTAAACGTTCAATAACTCCACCATTCTCATTATTGTATGCCACGTAAGTGCCAGATTCAACATAAGGAATTTGATCTGTCATAGGGAGCAAATACAACATTAACATGTTACTGTGTGTAAACCTTCAAAAAAGAAATATCAGTAAGAAGTTATATATGATATAGCAATAGAACTGTTCCGTATTCATACACATTACCATAGCAATTGAACAAGCAACATGAGAATTCAATGTGTAGTTAAAAAATAGTGGCCATTACTACAGAGAAAACGTATATAGAAAAGAATATATTATACGACGAAATCTAATATTATTTGAATATACAGTCCCATACAGCAAAAAGTTATGGAACATTAAAGAATAAAAAAAAAAAAATATATATATATATATATATATATCAATATTCAAAAGTATCAAATAATGCCCAAAAAAACGAATTGCCCCGATGAAACTTACAAAATAAAGTTAGAAAACCGATGAAATTGACCAAAAGCGAATACACATAGCTGAATTGAGTATAATCAGAAGCTTAAAACAGAGCATATCCTGTTGGAATCAATAAGAGAAGCTTCAAAATAAAATAAGCATAAACAAAAAATTAAGAATAAAAAAGAAAATAGTACCAGAATCAGGGTAATTCGATTTGAAGGCCAAGTGAAAGGGAAGTCGAGCGAATTTCAGATAAATGTAAACAGGCAAACAAATTGGACATGCAGTTGGCAGACCGAAATAAGGCTTTCTCGTCACCAGAGTGAACTCATCTCTTTCTTGTTGAGCTTGTTCCATGGCACGCCTCCTCTTAGCTTAGTATTTACAACAAAGACTTTGAATGATTTTAATGGGTTACGACAGACAGGATTCAAATAGTTCCAGTAGGGTTTTTCAGCAAGAACCAAAAACGCAGGAGGGTTTGCTGTTAATTGAAAAATGGAATGAATTCTGTTTGGGTCTTTTGACAACTAATGGCCCAGAATTCGGCCCAATAACAAATTTCATTCAAAACCATAGAGCTTTAAATATTATTCCTATAAAATTTGATACTAACATAATATCAAATGATTGATAATGCTTTTTCTTTTTTTTTTTACAATTAATGTTTTAGGACGAATAAAAATATTTCAAGTAATTTGTTTTTAAAAAATATGCTTAATTATATTTTTTATAAAAATTTAATTAAATATATATGATCGGATGAATACTTACGCTATCATTAATTAAATTATGTTAAATTAATCTGTATAATCTAATAAATATATAATAAATCATATTTAAATGTATTACACCAACAAGAATAAAAAAGTGTCCAACAATGTATGAGTAGTAAGATTTTAACTAAATATGGACTGCATGCAAATTCATAATGTAAAAAAGTGAATCATTTAATTGATTTTGAATGGTGAAAGTAATTGTTCATTGAAATTAACTTGACAATTGAGTTTCATTTATAATTATATAATCTTTTTAATTTAGTGTGCATGGTATTTTGATAAATTTTAAACTATTTAGAAATGATAATTTTTGATACGATCTACAAAACTGACATGAATCTGACACAAATTTGCAAGTTTATATTAATATAAAATAATACAATTATTAAATAGATAAATACAATACAATGCGATTAATAATTGTATCAAATTCTAGTTTAAAATTTTTGATACATAAATTTATTTACAATATGATTAACTGTTTGAGTAATTATAATTTATTTACTTATTTATAATTTAATAACTTTATTTTATATATTTTTAAAAATAATTTAATTATATTTATTATATTTTAAACAATATTTAGTTATATTTAGAATAAAATTGATTAATATTTGTGTATGTAATATTATAAGTATTATATAAATATATTATAATGTATCTAAAAAAATATCAAATGGATAATACAATTATAATTTATTTAATCATTTATTAATAGAATTAAGTTAGAGTTATTAATTATTAATATAATTATTAAATAGGTTATGTTCGATATAATCTTTATTTGATACGATTTAAATATAATTCGATATAAATACAATATGATAATTCGAATTGCTATTTTTAAAGGGTACCTTAATAAAATTATTTAATTTTTTAATATACTTTCAACTTAAAAATGCAATAGAAAATAGTTATGTTTATAAAAAAAATATTTTTTATTTTTAAAAGTTCTTTCAAAATAGTACAAATATAAATAAAATATGAACTTATTAATATATATTTTATGTATCTTATATTTTTTTGACATAAATATTAAAATATAAAATATAAAATTTAAAATAATTAACGTAAAATTTAAAATAAATAATATAAAAAATTTAAAATATAAGTATAAAAATTAAAATAATTAAAATAAAATTTAAAATACATAATATAAAAATAAAAAAAATGTAGATGTAAAATAATCGCCAAATCATAAAACACAAACAAATAAGGGTAAAAATAAATAAATAAATAAAAAGATATGAATGTAGTTCACCTCAAAATGGAAGGGCTTTTGAACTCACACGTCATTGACTCTCATTGCTTTTGCTTTGCTTTGCTTTGCTCTCATGACTCTCTCTCTCTCTATCGATTTTCCCCCTTTTCCTGTTTTGTCATTTTTTTTTCTAAACAAAATCAAACCAAACCCTACCAAACCAAACCACACACACAATTATAAAATTGGGTAATAATATTCAAGTCTATAAATTTTTGCAATTTCATAAATGAGGACAAAATTTTATTTATTTTTATTAAGAAGTGCTCAATCCATATTGAAATGACTAAATTACCCATAAAATATTAAATATTATAATAATATAATTGGTTGTTTATTTTTAGGTCTAAAAACTAAATATCATGAATCTGTTTATCACCCAACTTAATACTAAAAATTTTGATTCTTGTATCTTTATATAATTTTTTATTTTTTGACTTAACACCCGATGCAATATGAGTATTTAAATAAATTTGTTTAATAAAAATTTTAAAATATTTTTATAAAATTATTTGTTTCTTTATACATAGAATTTTATCTTTTTCTTTAGAACGGTATAATATGCTAAATAGTTGTTTTTAAAAGTTGAATGAAAATAATTTTATTCTCATTCAAATTTATTTGTTCAACTTTTATTTAGATTTCACTAGTTACAACTCACTCATTAGGGATTTAACTGATATAATATTACAAATTATAACATGAGAAAATGTAATACATTAGGGACCTGAATGTTATTTTTTCACTAGAATGTATAACTGAAACTTAGCCAAAGCTGGTCTGGACGTAGCGCTTTTTTATTTCCTAATATTAATAGTACCAACATATCCGCTCTTTTGAAACTCCGCTGTCAAGCCAAAAATGTCATTTTTAGAATCAAAGTTTCTCTGAGAGTATCTAGGGTTTTCATCACTGAATCTTTCTTCCTTAGTTACTGGGTATGAGAATCTTTTCTATTTGCTTTTACCCTGTCTTTGTTGTTAAAAAGCTCGTTTAAGGCTTTCAAAAAGTCGAGCTTTGTTTTCTGTCTTCTCTGTAACAAGCAAAGCGTGGGTTTTTTTTTTTACTTTTCATTTGTTTTTGTCTGCTTTTGTATCTGCTTACTTGAATTGGTTGCTCAAAATTGTTTTTCTTATGTGGGTTGTGCTTGTATTAATGTGAAAGTGTGTGTTTGAGCTTGCTGACACCTGTTGTTCTGCCATGATGGTTCTCTATTAACTGACGAGGAAGAGAAATAAAAATGTTTTTCTTTTTCTTATTCGAATTTTCTTTTTAATGCTTGTATTTTTATGTTATATTCTTTGACCTTTAGCTTAATGCTTATATGCTTGATATTGTGTTGATTAGACATTCACATGCACCTGCCTTTTTTGAATATTTGTCGATTATGTTTATCGGAAAACGTGATCGTTCTTATTTTCAGTTTGAAAATTCGTTTATGAAGTAAAAGCGCTAAGGGAATATACTGTGTGTTATTATGTTGATAACACTTATAGTTTTGGGCATTCTTTTGGCTTATTTTCCTTTCTTACATCTGGAAAAATACTAGTTTTTGTAATTTTGTTGTTCATTGATTTGCTCATGACTTTTCCTCTTTGAGTTTGTTGAACTAAATGGTGCTTTTCGGGGACTATGCAAATATCCGTTGACTTAATATTGGAGAAGAGGGAATAAGAGCTTTTTGTGGTATGGCTACCGAGAGTCCAATTAGAATTTCGGAAGCAAGGGGGGAATGGCCTGCTCCGAAGACATCTGCCAACATGGCAGCAGAAGAATTAGGATTGCTCAGAAAGGGTCATCATTTTCACGGGAGAAGTGCTGTGCCTAATAGAAGTGGAAGTGCACCCCCAAACATGGAGGGTTCCTTTTTGGCTGTAAATGACCTGATATCCCTGCAGAACTCTAGCTTGAGTATGAGCTTGGCTAATTTCACTGGTGCTTTTCAAAAATATGAGTCCGAGGAACACTTGCCAGCTGATCCAGCTTATGTAACACATCACTGTTCCGATGTCAACTTGAATCCTAGACTTCCTCGACATCTTGTTGACCAGCTCAATAGATTTGGTAACAATTG
This sequence comes from Swietenia macrophylla, assembly GCA_032401905.1. NCBI lineage: Eukaryota > Viridiplantae > Streptophyta > Magnoliopsida > Sapindales > Meliaceae > Swietenia > Swietenia macrophylla. Next base: position 1,673,524 of record CP135562.1, on the reverse strand, counting down.
GGAACTAGCTTCTTCAGATGATAGTGGTAATTGTTCCTTCCGTTCATCTCAAGTCACTCTTTCTACTCATAAGGAAGAGTCTGAGGATGATCCCTCTCCCAAACATTCTTATGATGAAATGGTGGATAGGAAAAACGAGTTCTGGTGCAGGAAGGATGTAGTTAAATTGGAAGGCCAGAAAAGAAATTTGGCTGATATAATACAGGTAGAAGTCTTTGTGCCATTTTGTCAATTAATATCAATATCATAAGTTACTCTTTTCAAGATCTACTTTACCTTAGCCTATTCTTCATTTTTATTTCGTTGTTCATATGTTAAAGTTTCAAACTCGTCATCTCCCTGTTTATTGTATTGTTGGCAAATATAATCTGCATATACCATACTGTCAATTTCAGATGGGCTCTCTCTCTGGTGATTAGAATTCTGGAGTTCATTGTTTTCAAATTTTCTTCTGGCTTTATTTGTTTGAATTGCATGACTGTGAACACAATTCTTTTCACACTTACAGGTAGACTCTCCTTCTTCTTCATCACGTTTATATAAACAGTCCCATTCCTTGGGCTATGGAATGACAAACAAAGCAGTTGATGATGCTTCTGATTCCAGTTCCTTGCGAGATCCCTCTGTTAGCTCGTCAAATGCCATTGCAACTCATATTGGTGCAGATAATGTATCAGTATCGTTGAAAGTGGATCTGTCAGCTGTCCATTCTTCAAGCTCTTCATCTCCTGATTGTACAGGAACCATACCTTCCACACCACCTACTGAGGAAGGAACTTCAAGCGATACTGATACTTGGATAAAAGAGGAAGTCTTAGTTGAAGATATCAATAATTCGGATATTAATGTTATCATATCTAATGTGAAGGATCTTAATATAAGCCTACCGAATTTAGGAGATCAGAAACATCAAGATCAACTTGAAATACACCGACAGCTAAGCAATTCATATCAAGTTCAAAGTGTGCAGTTACAAACAAGTTCTCAAGGAGATATGAGCACATATGCTGGTGTGGATCAGTTTCAGCATCGCCCTCCTAAGCTTTCAACTGCGGTGCAGCCTGTACTCCAATCATCTGGGTTCACACCTCCCCTCTATGCAAGTGCTGCTGCCTACATGACTTCACCAAATCCATTTTACTCTAATGTTCAAGGCCCAGGCTTCTTCTCTTCTCAATATGGTGTAGGTGGATATGCGATGAATTCCTCCATTGGTCCTTCTTTTGTAGCTGGATATCCTCCCCATGGTGTTATTCCTTTGGTTCTGGATGGTGCTGCTGGTCCAAGCTCTCATACTCAAACATCTGGGCTTTCAACTGGAGGAAGCATGGTTCACGGAATTGATACGCAACATCTTAACAAGTTTTATGGACAGTGTGGGTTGTCACTGCAACCTTCTTTTGCAAATCCCCTTCATGTGCAATACTATCAACAACCTTTTGGGGATGCATATGGTATTGCTGGTCAATTTGATCCATTGGGATCTAGAGGTGGTCTTTTGGGAAACCAAAATAGTGCTCATGACTTGCAGAAGTGGTCTGATGTAGCTGCTTCTGATGATCAGAAATTCCAACATCAGAGAAGTGGAAAATTAGACAATCTGCACTCTTATAAAGGGAGCGTGAGTCCTTATTACTTGGGAAGCACGCCAAACATGGGTATTTACATGCAGTACCCGCCCTCACCACTTGCTAGCCCTGTTTTGCCTGGGTCCCCAGTAGTGGGGACAGGCCTTTATAGAGGGAGAGATGAAATGAGATTTCCTTCCGGTCCTAATAGATATTCTGGTTGGCAAGGTCAAAGAGGATTTGAAAGTTATGATCCCAAGATATATAATTTCCTTGAAGACCTGAAATCTGGCAAAGGTCGAAGATTTGAGCTGTCTGATATTGCAGGACATATTGTTGAATTTAGGTAAGTTTCACTGCCTTTTAGTTTGTTTTCCATTTATTTTTTCCCATTAAAAAGTTAAATAACAGCATTTCCTATTCTAGTGCTGATCAACATGGGAGTCGCTTTATTCAGCAGAAATTGGAAAATTGTGGTGCTGATGAGAAGGCCTCTGTATTTAAAGAAGTTATTCCACATGCCTCCAAATTGATGACTGATGTTTTCGGTAATTATGTCATTCAAAAGGTATGCATTCAAAATATTTCCCATACTTTGTAGCTCTGTTGCATTCTGCTCTATTTGGTTTTGTTAATTTCCTTTTTTGACCCTCCTTGTAATTCAGTTCTTTGAATATGGAAGCCATGAGCAGCGGAAAGAAATGGCAAATCAGCTTGTAGGACAGATTTTGCCTTTAAGTCTGCAGATGTATGGTTGTCGTGTTATCCAAAAGGTGTGTGTGATTCTTATGGTACATTTGAGTACCCATACAATATTAATATATAGAATAAGTATTTCTTTACTGTATGTGCGATCCTATGGTACATTTGAGCACCCATACAATATTAATATATAGAATAAGTATTTCTGTACTGGTGAAGTTTTGTTGTCTGTCTTAATTGCTTGCATTTGCTCAGCAGTAGCCAGCTTTTCTTGTTGTAAGAATCTGAACAAATTTTCCTACATGTATATGTATACACGTGCATGCGCACTTACACACACAGAATACTGTTTCATCAACTTGTAACTCAAAATATCAGCATATTCTGGAAAAAGCAACAGTTTACTTCATAGAAAATTCAGTCTAGAATGTTGACCGAAGAACTTGCTAGTTACAAAAAGTAATAGATATGACTTGCATTGTGGTATGTCACTAGTAGATTTGCCGATCATGTGAAGTATTTTAGGGGTTCAAGCTTTGTGTTGAACTTGATATTCTATTGGGATCTTTATGCTAACCTTCTTGACTTATAACAGTTCCTATTTCCACCCTTGAAGTATCACACCTTACAGAAAGACTCCAATATCTTGTAGTCTGAGAATTGAAGCTTCTATAATAGATCTTTAATTCTATTCAAGGCTCGTTGTGCTGATTTGGACCATTCAAAGTTAGCTTCTTTTAAACAAATAGTACAAGGTAGTTGACTGGTGGGCGGGCTTTGCTCTGAGCATAGATGCTTCTATATTAAAGATATTCCATATTGCCCCTCACTGGGATTTGAATGTGTTTTTTTTGGTAACTTGGTTTGTGTTTAAAGAATTCCAAAACATTTATATTTTAACTCATCTTTACTGTATTGGAACATTTTACATCCCCCTCTTCCTTAGTGTAAAGATATTCATTTGATACCTTCAATATTGTGTTGTGCAGGCACTTGAGGTTATTGAGCTTGAACAAAAAGCACATCTGGTCCGCGAACTGGATGGCCATGTTTTGAGATGTGTGCGTGATCAAAATGGAAATCATGTTATACAAAAATGCATAGAGTGTGTTCCAACAGAGAAAATTGGATTTATAATTTCTGCTTTTCATGGCCAAGTTGCAATACTTTCTATGCATCCTTATGGTTGCCGTGTTATTCAGGTTAATAACATTTTATTGGATTGTCTGGAGTAATTATCCCCTTTCCATTCCATTTCGGTTGTTTTAAGAATGCTGAAGCTTTATCATGTTTTGGTTTCTTGTAGAGAGTTTTAGAGCATTGTACAGATAAGCATCAATTCCAGTTTATAGTGGATGAGATCTTGGATTCTGTTTGTACTCTTGCTCAGGACCAGTATGGCAATTATGTTACCCAGGTTGGTATTTGTTCTTGGATTATTTCACTTGCAATTATTCTCTAATTGAAGTGTATTTTTCAATCTTTAACTGCGCTCTGGAATTTCTTCTATATGTGAACTTCTTTTCATTGTTAGATGCTAATCATGGCTTTGTTTTTACACCTACAGCATGTACTGCGCAGGGGAAAACCTCTTGATAGAAGTAAAATTGTTAGGAAGTTGTCTGGACATATTGTACAACTGAGCCAGCATAAATTTGCATCAAATGTAATTGAGAAATGCTTGGAGCATAGTGGTACTGCTGAGCGAGAATTAATTATTGAGGAAATTCTTGGGCATAATGAGGGAAACAATAATCTATTGGTAAGTTGCATTTTATGCATTGCAAACATTTTGGAGTAAGTATACTTGAAATATTGACCTGCAAAGGAATGGAATACGCTTATTAGTTTATTTTTCTGTAATTTGTTAAGAGTAACTGGTGTTTGCAATATTTTTTTAAATTTCTTTGCAGTTCATGGTCAATTTAAGTTATTCAGAGTTTTCATATTGTGTTAAGTCTTTTATGCTTTTATGGCCTTGCTATGAAAGATATTCTTAAAAATGTATCTGAGAATATCACTTGGTATTGCATAAGATTGGCAGTGCACTGATTACTTCATGTCCACCTGAAAATTTGAGAGTGACAGTGAGTCAATTAGTATTTATATGCAAAACGTCTTCCTTTTAGAAGACAAAATGATATTATCTTCTTGAGTCAATTAGTATTTTTATGCTGCTCTATGGTCTCAGAAAACTGTAGCAATTTATCACTTGACCCAAAAGTTTGACCCGCCCAAAAATGATTTTTTTTTCTTGCATTGAGGTTTCTGCTTTTGTTGAATTAGAAAAGGAATCCTTATCTGATAATTTTGCTTCCCTTTCCAAGCTTCTTTCTATTATTTGTTTTAGCATGATTTCTGTGGAGCATCAAATGTGATATTTATATAAATGAATGTGATTCATGCATCTGAAATGAAATTAATCTATTTTGAAACTTGTGAGTAGTGGTTAATTATTTCATTTACTATTTTATGCCCCAGACTTTGATGAAGGACCAGTTTGCAAATTATGTTGTCCAGAAGATTTTTGAAATGTGTACTGATAGTCAGCAGGCCAAGTTGCTTAGTCATATCAGAAAACATGCTGATGCTTTGAAGAAATACACTTACGGGAAGCACATTGTTGCTCGATTTGAGATGCTATCCGGAGAAGGTGTGTGCTGTGCTCTTATGTATCAATTTGCTTTAGTTATACCTTAATTTAACTTGTGCATCATTGAAGTTTTCAAGTTAAGCATTAGAAGATGCCCTTCATGTCATAAAATACTTATCAGCTGTTAAAAATAATTATGGTTGGCAAAGACTGGTGTATGCTTAAAGATGGTTACTTGTAGTGTCCTTGTGTGGGACGATAACATGTGTTTTCCTCTTGATGAGTAAATTAGTAGACAAGATTTCCCCTCAAGCCTCTGATCAAGTTAAAGTTAGCATTTTTTCAATCCTGATACAACAATGGACCATTGGGTAACAGGGTAACCTGCAGCAATGGGAATTAGACAAATAAGTTGGGTTAGTTTCGCTCAGGTGCTTCGAGTTTTTATTAGCAACAAATGCCTGGTTTCAAAAATAGTCGTTTTATGCCTTCCTTGATGTCAGTTTCTGTGGGAAAAGCAACTGTATTCTAGGGAAAATTGTTTTGCTCAAGGTATGATTTCGATCATTCAATCGACAGAATAAACATCAATTTTGGATCAACAAACAGAAAATCTGATGTTTGGAGAGGCAGATGACTATTTAAGCCAGGGAGATCTAGTAGATAACAAATATACAGGGTAAGAAAACTGATTGATTAATAGTGGTTACTTGTGAAAAACTACTACATTGTTGGAGATATATAAATGAAAGTGGGTGAAAATTTCTTCAATCAGTAGTCATTTTATACGAAACTTACATTGCCCATGAATCTTATTTGCTTTCTCCTGAATGCAGAAAATGAGATGTCAGGATCATGATGTAAATCAAGACAGGAATCTTTCTCAACCTTTGTGCTGATGCTGCTGTGGTGTGAAAGCAGTTGAGCAAAAACCTAGTATAGGATGACAAATGTTTCTATGCTGCGCAATTTAAAGCAAGTTTTACAATATCTTCAGCTCGTGCAATTTGGTACCTTCTGTTGTAGGAGGCTTTAATCTTTAGTAACAGTGTTGGTGTTGCTTGATCTGTAAATATCTAAATTTTCAAGCAATGTGGTTATGTTCTGAAGTACAACTATTCAGTTCCAAAAGTATAGAAAAATAACTAGCTGAAGAATGATTGTTTAATCACAACATATCCAAGCTGATTATGTGAAAGGAAAAACCTTCCCGGTGCTACAAAGTTGTTTACTGGAATTGTTTTTATTTGTGTGTATAAAAATGGAAATTTATAGAATATATTTTTCTTATGGAATGAAAGTTGCAGTAGAAGGGTAGGATCAAGCCTTTGGATCTCTCACCCGCTTTGCGGCTTGCGCTCATGTTGGTGCATGCCCGACAAAAATGTATGTTTTGTGCTGGATGATTTTGAATGTGGCAAATTTAAGTTGAAGCTGGCATGGGAGGAATTGATCTTGTTCTTGAAGGACAGTGGACCTTTGTTATTTGGATAGCCGTAGAGTTTCTCTGGAACCCATTTGATTTCACAATTTTTGACCCTCTTATATGACCTAAATTTCCCTAATATTCCCTAACATGGCAAAAGTTATACAATGCCGCCAATGTAAACAAAATTATGAGTAAAAATCTGCGAGACAAACAACAGTAATCATTTTTCCGGGAGGGTTATCCAAATTGTAGGCATCATTGATTACGTGCCCCAAAAAGCAATTTCATCACAGGATTTCACTTAAACTCGAGAGAAATTCTATGACAAGTTAGAATCAAGCTAGTTTTTGTTGAAAGAGAAACCAAAGAGACAATCTGGTATTCTATTGTGCCCATTTATATGGTTTCTCATAAAAAGTTTCTCTACATCCAGATTCTTACTTCCGCACGCACCCAAAACTTGAAAACAGTTCCTCTAGATCAGCGGCTTAACTTTGTATACAAAAAGTTGCAAACAAAATGTCAGTCCCACTATTGAGTTTTACATATGATCCAGTTTAATTCCGGATAGAAGGGGTAACAAAGAAAATGTCATCCCCTCCCTAAGGTTTTACATATGATTCAATTTCTAAATTATCTAAGCAAAATACACAATTCAAATGATTTTGGCAAGCCTCTTTCCAAAATTTCTGCGGCTGCTCAGGAATCAAATGCACGAGTATTTAATAAATCTGTTGTCTTTAACACTTAATTTGTACATAAATAAGCATGTGCTACCATCAGTTTCCACGCAGAGAGGATAGACTAATGTTTGCATGCTCGTCTTGCACCTGAAAGAGTGAACTTCATCAGGACCTGAAAGAGCAGCCACAGAATGCTTCCACCTCCCCAAAAACTAACACAGATTCCCTGCTCAGATACAATGTAGAGAAGATCAAAAGCGAGCCTTCCATTTTCGAGCTGTGTACTTTGAGTCTGGAGGCACAACATTTCCTTTTCTTCTCATTTGTTCCTTCTTCTTCAGCACCCATTCTCTACCCTTCCCTTTTTTTGTTATTTTCTGCTTTTTCCTGGGTCTTTGCCGGTCTGACATGCAAACCAGCATGACAGAAAATGTAAATATTTCGGAAAGTACAACTGTAATAAAAGAATTTAATTCCAATTGTGAGGGGAAATTATAAGATTATGTTACTTTACACAGACCCACCAAAGAGAAAAACAAAAAAACATACGAGGTGTTTAAAATGACAACTCACTGTTTGATTGTCTTCATCTCCACTACTCTCATCATGAAAACAACTTTCCATATCGTCAACTTTTCCCTTAAGAAGGTCTGACCTTATGGATGGTGGACCGCACGTGAGGACTAGATATTCTTTTCTACTCTTAGAACTGTAAAGAGACAAGTAGTCCCAATTTAGCAAACCATTGAAATTAACAGGAAGGAAACGACCACCATATAAAGATATTTAGTTAGAACTTTCCAATTCAATTTGAAATTGAAGAATCCCTAGAGATACTAGCTCTTGTCAGATACCATTACTAAGAGCTGAGTTTTCCCCTCTATTCATCAGAACAATTGGTACACAGGAATGTAAATGGGGACAGAAAAGTTATCGAGGGGGGTGAGAAGCTCTCACCAGACCTCTAGCATACCTATGTGGGTAGTCAATAACCACGCCACCAGCAAAACCAGCTCGCATTGCAGCACATAATTTAACTCGTGCTGGGCTACACTTTCTGGGTACACCTGAAATACTGCTCTGGCTCCTCTTGCCAGGCATCGGTATAATGATGCAAAGAAGGCTCTGAAAAAGAGAGATTTGAGCAAAATATGTTACCACTCCAACTGAAGAAACAATCCAAGGCAAAGACTATTTCATTCGATTCAAACCTTCATGATTTTTATCTCAGCAAAGAACAGTGCCAAAAGAGAAACATTTTGACATAATTTAATCTTTACTTGCTACTCAGGAATGTTAAACAAAACGAACAAGAAAGAAAAGGGTGAGAGAACCCAGAACATACTTCAATCTTAATTGTGGCTCATGCGAAGACTTTTCAGCATTGCATAACCATTGCTTGGCCAATCAAACATCAATACGGAAAATTCAGCAAGACACATGCAGTCAAGAGTTAGGGAGGAAATTTTAAAAGGTTCTGGAAACAAGATCTTTAAGATCAGATACAATTAATATGAGCTTAGTGAGGAAATTAACTCCAATCACGGCAAATTCTTTCATAATCAATTTAAAATTACAATTTTCAGTATGTGCAAAAATGTAAAAGAATACTATGACATGCAGAGTACTTATGTCCTGTTCTACCAGCATAATATAGCTGAAAAATAAAATTTCTCTCTCTACATGATCTAGAATTTGTAAATGAAAAATAAACCAGAAAATAAAAGGTACCCGAATACCCTCTACCGTATTGATTTTTGGACAGGCTTAAAACTGTCATCTGCATCCTAAGAAGGTGCCCTCTCCCAGAACTCTCCCATATGAATAATTGAAAACCAATAAGATCTTCGAGCTATCATACCAAAAAGGATAATCTCCATTAGATGGCCTCTTTTACTAGATCAACTACCACCTCACTTGACGTGAAATACAACATCAATACCTCTCTACCACATGAAAATCCCTTACTGATAAATCCTCCCCGGTATCATTAATTAAATGATCAGTTAGAAGTCACAATATCATAATAAGCAAAAGAATGGAACCATTTGATGACCTCTAAATCAGCTTCTCTCTATCTCAGCCACTAAATTTCCGAGTTCTTTGTGACTCATTGTCCATTGAACAAAAACTGTAGGAATATTTACTGAATATTTTGGCAAGGATTATGGTAAAGTTAAAAGGATAATCGGCAACACAATCCTGTTACAGTATTCTATGATACAGAGATTTGATAAACATTAGCCCAACCTGGGGTAAAGCAAAGCTAATAAGCTAATGTTGCTAATAGGCTAATGTTTGAATCTTGAATTGTAAGCAGATCCTTTCATCAAAGAATACTAATAAACATTATATAAGTGCAAAGGGAGGTTCCTATTCAACTTAAACAAGAGCTAGAGTTTTCAATTTTGGTTTTTGAGAAAGATAAATTAATCAAAATGCAAATGATTTCATTACAGAATATATATATAATATCATAAATACAAAATGTAATACGATATGATGTATAAATTATTTTCTTATGCTGATTGTTTTAATCAGTTCAGACTGGTTCATTAGTACTTTCAAAAATCTGATAGCAGTAACAGTTATCTAAGCATGTTCAAATTTTCAGGTTATTAATCTATTAGTATCAAATCCCAAACTGACAAGATTCAGTTCGGTTTATTTGCACAGCCCTACACACCGATTACACAACACATGTATTTCCCAAGAGAACATAGGCAGAAACCAGACCTGAACAGCCGAGGTACTGATGGCCCCATCAACAACTCCAGGGCGAAATCCCAAACCCTGCAACACAATAGAAACAAATTATAAGCACCCGGTTAAGTCCAAATTTAAGTTAATGCTAAATGACATTGTTACTTGGAGGATACCTGACCCATGTCTGCAAGTAATAGATCACTCTCAACCTCTCGCTCCACTGCAATATCTGAACTTCAAAAAAAATATTTAGTTGAATACCTAAAGAAGTTAAAAAAAAGAATGAGCCTGTAAATAAAAAAAAAAAAAAATCTCTTAGCACATTCAATAGTTCACAAATTAAGCATTGACTGTGAAATGTCTAGACCGATCCATTGGTGCCCGTTCTCAGATAATGTCCCCCAGCTAAGACCTGATCCACAGCCTAACGACGAAAAAAGAAAATTGATATCTGAATTCTTGTTCAATCTTTAACCATACAAAAGATAACTATAAAGCAACTATCCCCAAATCATAGGTTAATAACATATTTAGATATAAATAATCCCACGACAACATTAAGTTAATGCAATTAGATGAATTATCTCAAACACTTAAAACGGTGCCTTTTCTTTTTCTTATCTTTCGTACCAATATCAAGGAGTAATCTGGGGATTCCATCATCAGGCAAAGCAAGAAGCTCTAATGCTCTCTCCGAAAGCTTTGCCTATCAAAACAAACACAATTCAATTTTCTCATCAACCTTCTATCCCAAAAGTTAAAAAAAAAAAGAAGTCAAAGGATTAAACATGATTCATAATGAATGATAAACAAACCTGAATATCAATGATACAAGAAGAAGAAGTGTATTTGCTAGCCTCAGTATCATCATAAAATATCTCAGGTGGCGCTTTATACTCCGGCGGGCTCGCCATCTCCTGCCAACGTGTCACTTATTTAATTTTTTTATATTATAATATATTTCTTTAATATTTATGATATTATTTACTTAAATATAAATTATTTTAAATATAAACGAATGTCTTTTAAAATATAATAAATATAATTAAATTATTTTAAAAAATATAAAATAAATTTATTAATTAATAAATAAATTTATATCCTATAATTATAAAATAGATAAAAAATATATAATTAACTTCTAAACAAAATCATCAATATTAAATATTAATTCTTTTTTTATTACATTTTTTTCCGTACTTATTTTGCTTAGGCTTCAAAGTGCTATTCCTAAGTTGATACATTAATTAATACCATGAGTACTAACTCTACATGATATCTTCATAGAAGTACTTCTTGAAAGCTTCCATATGGCTCGCTTGCAAACACAATGCAACAATCAACGATCCATCTGCATTTGGACTTGGCAAGATCAAAAAATCCCCATCAAAATCATGAGTTCCCGGCCCCATATAGATTTCTTTTCCCCATCCAAAATCAAGACCGTAGATTGGCAACGTCAACCAACTTACTACCCCAAGATTAGGATTTCCATAAAACGGTCCTTCATCTCCCCCTAATGCATGAAGATCTTGAAACTTTGTTAAGTCTGGTTGATTCTTCAAAAATTCAATCCCAGACCTCACATACTCATCTGTCACCGTCGTGATCGCTTCCCTTATTTTGCTCGATGCGTATCCCAATGGCTTTGACATGAGCTCGCCGGAGGTGCTAACGCTGATGACATCAAGTGTGGCATTGCCAAAGTAACCAAATGGCAAATGTGGATGCATACGCCTACGTGAATCAACACAAACAACTAAAGCAGTTGGCTGCTCGGATTTGTGCCCACGAGCTTTGCATGCACACCGCCACAAATGTCCGGCCACCGTCTCATATCGGCTGAAAGGATGTCCAAGATTTCTACTCTTACTGTCGTTAGCCATGTTTTTCAGCTTCTCAACTTGGGTTTTAGTTAGCTTCAACATAACTAAGGTGGTCTTCTTCTTTCGCTCGTCTATATTGTTTTTTTGCCCGATCAAGAGCGGTGGATGATCGAATTCCGCATGATCAAGCAGGGGACGTGAGACTGGAGGTTCTCCGGCTCGCAAAACTGTGCGATCAAGGAACGGTGCGACGGCTAACGGCTCACCACGCGCAATTCTCGCCCACTCAGATATAAAATGAAGCGCACTTTGGCCATCAACAACCACATGAGATATCGTAACACTCAGGCTAATTCCACCGCACTGAAACTTTGTTAGTTGCACCAGCAACAACGGAAGTTCTCGAATTGGGGCAGTATAATCTACATTGGGGATAAGGTATTCATACTCCGGACATGGCGATAAATCACCAAAATCTTCTAGTTTAGCTTTAGACTCAGCCTCAACGAGCTGAACCCCGGCAGCATTGCACTCAATCTCAAGGCGGCCGCGGCCTATCCAGTTCAGACGGCCGGCTAGAGGATAAAAATGAACCAAGGCAAGGCTGAGCGAATTTCTTAGCTTATTGAAAATTGTATCGGCCGGATTTAGCCAGTTTTGCGAAGGTCGGTAGAAATAAATGGTGGGAACGTGAGTTATCGTACCAATTTGATCCCATTCTGACAGGGACAAGCGGCCAATCCAAGTTGGCTCTGCTGGCTTCACTGTAATATTGTTCTTGAAAGTCACAGCAGCCATTTTTTCTGATTTTAGGGCTTTGGAAATAGTGAGAGTAGGAGGAAGATAGTTACAAATTGGTTTTGATTTTGGTGCATATATTGGTATGGTTCTGGTGCATGTATTTGGAGTGATGGCACCACGTTTAGACAAAAGAATTTAAAGATATCAGATTCGAACCGATAAAGTTGTAGGCAGTTTGTGAAAATGAATCTCTCGTGAACCTGGCAGTTCCATGGAAGAGAAAGAATTTGGATTCATTACGTTAGCACAAGCATCAAAGTAACTTTAAAAAAGTGGACGGCAATAACAACGTTTCTCCTCCTTCCATGGTATGATAGGAAAGAATAAACTTTCCGTTAGGAATTTTCGGGGAATTTTTTTTTTTTTTTTGTAATTTACTTTCATGTAATGAATGCTAGAATTATAAATTTGGGATAACAAAAGTATAAAATTTAATTACAATTGACATGAAACTCCCTGTCATGAATTCATGGACCGATCACTGGCATCGTGGGACTGGTTTCATACAAGACCTTTTCAATTTATATTTGAAAGAACAACATAATTAAGGATATAGAAAAGAATAAGAAATCAATGTTTATTATTTATGGTGGTTATTACAGAATGTTAAACATGAAGTTTAGCCCATTATCACTTACACAAATAAACGCAACGGCAAGCAACATTAGGATAGTCGACGACATTGCAAATTCCATGGCCATCTTTAGATCCAGGGAATTTAGCAGCACAATCTGCGTTACAATTTTTGTCATCGCAGCCAGTCGGGCGTAAATCAAGAGAGGTGCAGGTTTTCGTGGGAAGACCCGCAGCACAAGGGAAAAAGCATTTACATTTAGCGGAGAAATCACAAGAGCCTTGACCATTAGGATGTACGTATGTGCACAATGAACTGCAATTAACTTTGTCACTGTTACATGAACCTACAACTTCCGAACATAGTTGCCCTTTTACAGTGAGCAGCATCACCCCTGTTGAATTATATCACACCACAGACCAAAGTAAGTCAAATCAGAATGCCATATCTTATGATGAATAAGTACCTGATAAATGTCACCAGTAAGAGGATTACATGTACCTGCTAGGAGGACAAAAAGAATTAATCGAACATGAAAAGCTGAGGAGACCTTTTCGATCATCTTGAAAGAATTCATTGTTTTTTTTGTATCAATGAATCATGGAATCGATGGGTACTATAAATAGTGAGGAAAATACTGTGCATTTATGAATAATTATGAGAATTATAAGGTAGATACGAACATTAACTATTGACAAATACAGATCAAGAAAAATCTTGAAGGATTAGTTATGCTTCATTATTTTTGGAGATTAAATATTTTGATTCGAAGTTGGAAAGTACTGTGAATACTTCAAAGGAAAGTACAGATATTTTTGTTCATACATATAGAGATATGCAAACGTCTCAATTTCAGGGGAATATCTTCATAAAGTAAGATTCAAAAAATTATCTAAAATATATTAGAGGAAAATAAAAGGCTTAAAAGGTAACTACATAATTGCAAGATTTTATTTTCATAAAGTATTTGAGTAATTATTTACCAAGTAAAATCAGGCCAATCAATGAATGATTGTTGGATATTTAGAAGGATCTCCAGCATCTTCTTTCTGATCCTTATCATCATTCTTAAGAAATTTTTTGTGTACTTGTAGCTTGTCTACGTTTACTGTGAATCTTTAGTCAAAAAGAAACTGAATTGAAATTTTCTTACTTCTAAACAAAATAGTATATATGAATTTATTGAGAGACCTAAATATAATTAACCATAAAATTGTCGAAGTAAGTGGTAGCACTCCTGGCTGCGGTTCAGGCTTTCCTTTGATGCTAGGAGTTTGCCCCACGGTCATCCAGGAATTTATTGGTGGCGACGGTGTTGTGGAACCAGCGGCGGACTAGGCAGTGATTAAAGACAGTAATGGTGGGTTACGACCATAATCGTTTGAGGAGTCGTTTGGTGGTGGTGGTGCCACCTTACTTGCTGTGATTTCTGGCGAATCACACGGCAATGGTTTCTCAAGTTATGGTCATCAAAATAGCTTGAAATTTTCGGGTTCGATAAACCCCAATTTCGTTATATTGATCTACATTCGAATTTTATTTGGTCTTTTCTATATTGAACTAAATCAAATAACAAAATGTCAAATTTTAGAACCCATTTGTGTTTTTCTATTTCTTGATAACCAAATGATCAATCAAATGAGAAAAAGCATAACACGTACATACATTCCTATATATACATACACAGACACACACATGCTAGAAGCACAAGAAGGACAAGGGGAACCTCAAAAACTGAGGAAAATACGTCTTTTATTGTTTTCGCTGTTAAAATACCCATGAAGTTCAAGACATTGTTAACACTGATGAAGGCAACGACAAGAAACAGAAGGGGGAATGTTGTGGCAAAATCCACTGCCTTTGCGTAGAGGGAATCTACCAATACATTCTTTATTGCACTGAGAGTTAACGCAGCCATTATTTTATATGCCAACTTTGTTTCCCTTCTCCTTTTGGTGTGAGAAACATGGGGCCTGTTGAATCATATATCACCATGTAGCAAAGGTAGATGATGATCAACAAGTAATTTAATGTGGGAAATTAAAAGTTATGCACCTGCTAGGAGTACAAGAAGGATAAGTCGAACATAAAAATCTAAGGAGATCTTTTTCATATTGAAAGAATGCAGTATTAAATTCTCAAAAAAAAAAAAATTGCTCTTGTAATTAGTAAAGACTGTAATCTATATGCTATAAAGAGGGAGGAAATGGACATTTATGGACAATGAGCAATTTGGAATCTAACGTAGACGCGGATATCAACTAATGGAAAATAAGTAACTTGGGAAGGTGCTTTTCTTTTACATGTTGCAAATGGCAAGAAAATATCGTCTAGTAATCACAAGAGTATTAAAAGGATTTGGAATATCTCTTAATCTTTTCTTTCTAATCTTTAGAAGGATCTCACCAGACATGCTATTTTAATCTTGTAGCTACAATCTTTCTTATTTATTTTTTTATTTTTATGATTTGTCATGGAAACATAATATCTTGACAAAAGATGAGAATGTTTTACATGACTTATCAACCTAAAATATTAAATTTATAGGTTTAAGTTAATATAAGATAACATAATTATTAAACTAGGAGTACAACATAATACAATTAATTAGAATCGTAATTATAAAATACAAACTTAATCGAAATATATACATTTGTCCTATATATTGAGTTCAAATTTAAAATTTTTAACACGTAAACACATATGTGATACGATTAATTATTAGAATAATCATATCGTACTAACTTATTATGATTTAATAAAAATTTATTATAAATTTGTTATTTTAAAAAATATTTAATTATATTTGTTCATTTTTAAAAGCTATTTAACTATGTTTAGAATAAAATTAATTAGTATTATTATCATAAATATTATACATTTAAATATAAATAAAAAATGTTAAATATATAACATGATTACAATTTATTAAATTGTTATTGAACTAAAATTTTTACTTTTTAACACAATTTAAAAATAGATTATGTTTGAATATGAATACAATACAAAATTTTAAATTATCATTTCTAATTTCGACTCAAATTGTCACTCCTGTTAAATTTTCTTAATTACAAGACTTGTGATGTTTCAAAGAAACTAGAATAATATTTCTAGAGAATTTACAATGACATACGCAATAAATAAACACCTTTATCAAGTAAATCGTGGAAGTGCAACATGTACATGTTCTCCATTTTATTTTATTTTCAAATTTTTTGAGCATTTCTCAGTATTAGTTTCTGATAATTCAAGCTGTAACTTTGAAGCATCACAAGTGGATCTTCCGACTTATGCTATGTTTGGAGACGAAAATTGCTGTTTGACTTGAGAGAATTTAAGAGAATCAAGAGAGAAAATCATTCACTGGCAAATTGTGATTAAAGGCATATCTCATTTATATGCCTCATACATCCACTTAGGGATGTTTGTAGTACAAGATCTAACTCCATTATTTTCTGGGCTAGAATCTACCACTTGCACTTGGTAAATCTGTCACTTTATTCTATACAGTACAGTATAATCTCTATAAATTAATAATGTTTTCAACTATAAAAAATCTATTAATTAATCGATAAATTTGTAATTTATTAATTTATAAAATGTATTTATAATTTAATAAACATGCATTCAATTGAGTAAAAGTTTATTGTATTTGCCAATCTAATCAATTGAATATGAATTAATCTATTAAATATATGTTAAATTAATCGAAATAAATAAATTTATTGTACTTATCTATTTAATTAAATAATATTCATTGTTATTGCATTAATTTGACTAAATCTATTCAATGAATTAGATTAAAATAATTTTTATATAAACAAACATAAAGTTTTATTTTTATATTTTATAGTAAATTACTTAAACAATTATTATGATTTTTCATTTAAAATATTCAAAAATTATTCATGACAGATAAGATACGTAAAGTATTATGTAAGTATAATAAAGAGCATTCCATATGCTCCCAAAAAGAATTGTAATAATGGGTTTTTAAAAAATTAGAAATACGGTCCAACTAAATTTAAATTTCAAGTATAAACAAGTAATAATAGAATAATATTTTAATAAAATATTATAGTCAATTATATTTGTAATATTAACAAAATTATTAATTTATGATATAAATGATACGATAGAGTTATATAAGAATTTTTTTAAAATTTATTAATTTATCAAAATTGTTAATTTAATATATAAGTCTAATTTTAAAAATTATTATGCACCAAAAGTTATTAATTTATCAAGTATTAATTTATAGAATCATTGGCACTAACATGTAAAGAAGACAAGTGGATTATAACATTACTTGGACAATCTAGTGTCCTCAGAGCTGTACAAGGTGGCTGATCTCGAGCGGATGAACATCAAGCTCCGTTTGTGCACTGTATGCTCTATTTCCGATTACCATACGCAGCATCGGTGAATTGGACTACATCATAGTAAATATACTCATCTCTGTTGGGACATGGTGTTCCAAGAGGAGTACAATATCCCAAATCAGTCGTTGGACAGCAAGTTTCATTGGTCACCTTGAATGCTGTATTTTAGTTCAAAGTTAGAAGAGGTCACCAGAAGTTGCCTTTTACATCAAAATCATGTTAAAAGAAATTGTACATACATACATACCTGGAGACAAGAAAGTAGAGTTGATGATTTCGTAAGTATTGATGAAGGTAAAGTTGGCATGGATCAATGAACTACGGTTCAACCTGTCAACAACCGATTTGAGCCTGTCATTGAACAGCTGGACGGCGTTATCCACTGTATCTGAACATTGGCCTTGGGTGCTTGTGTTGTTACCGAGTGTTCTCCCAAGTGGGGAGCAACCTAATGGATTTAACCTGGATAGGGCTATCTTCCTTGCTCCGAGTTTGTACAAGGCCTGTCGAATTCCAGTACAAAAAACTACCAATAAATCACAAGCTCAAATTTCCAAACTCTAAAAAGAATAAAATCAAATATTATCTTATCATTTGAGGAATAAAGTTGAAATAATAACCGCTACTTGTTAAAAATATTCCTGAACAAGAACATCAGCATATTGTTCTGGGGTGTATATGCTGCTGCTCTAGTACGAAATAGTTTGAGATATAGTCATTAGTACCGACGGCAATGGAATACGAGCACTTGTTCAGATATGCAGCAGCTGCGATCGGATTGTTCTGCACAAGGTCTAACAATCCTCCAGAAAGTTATACTGTGGCATAAAATCTGTCCATTCAAGCTTATTCGCTCACCCTACCAAAAATAAAGAGTAAAAATCACATGCAGAGGTATAAAATGAGCTGTAAAATCTTCAGTTTCTGGACTTGAAGATATATTTGTTACCACTTACCACTTGCTTTCCTGTTTATACCTTTGAGGATCTCGGAACCAATCGCATTGGCATAAGGAGGAATGAAGTCTTCGAAGCCTAGATGTTGAACTGTAACCAAAAACCATTGACATATGCATTCAGGAAGATAATCGAAAATATTATTAAAGTGTGAATATAATTTTCCTTGATTTCTTTAAGAAATAAAATAAACCAACAAAGATATATACATGAAAGAGATAGTAACAAAATTACCAATCTCAATTTAGGAGTTTATAGTATAATTTATTAATAAAATCATTATTATATTGGTTCATTAGAGTTTCTATGTAAAGTTTGGCAACTAATTATTAAAACCTCAAATAATTCATTTGGGTATCTAGGTTTAATAGGTTTGACAAATCATACTTAAATAATTTATCTAGATATTATTGGCTTTTATTTTGTCAAGGAGGATGTTTAAATATCGAATAATTTGTACAATAGATGATGTCTTTCTTTTTAGTAAAATTAGAGATATTATATCTTTTTATTATTATTATTATTATTATTCAAAATTTATTCATATATACATGCAAGGTTTTTCTTTTTAGCAAAGTTGGGTATATTAGATTTTTTTCAATTATCTTGAATTATTATTTTGCAAAAAATTCAAATATACACGAGATTATTTTTTTTGCTTTGGGTAAAGTTGAGTATATTAGATCTTTTCTTTTTAATTATTATAAATTTTTATTTTTAAAACCATTTATATATATACTAATTTTTTTTTTTATAAAATTAGGTATAGTAGATCTTTCTTTTTTAATTATTCAGATTTATTATTTTTTAGACATTAAAGTATGACAGTGTGCCTATTTCAAATAAGTTGGCTTTTAAATGCATCCAAAAGGACCTTATTGTTTGAGTTGTTTGATAAGAGCTCGTTATAAATAACTCTCTGACCAAACAATGCAGGTTTTGAGATCTCTCCCTCAACCTTTTTGATGCTTGTAATGTCAAAAATACAGTGATATTCTTTTGTTAATTCCCCCGCACTCTTGATAGAAACCAAAAAACCAAAGTCTATTTAACCTGTGTATGCGTTATTATAGCTACAACCACTATTAATCACCCTATCCATAGACTACTCCTCACCTAAATTTACCATCTTGCATTTCTAAACATTCTATTTTATATATTTTTCTTTCTTTTTTATGCGTAATTATATATATTTTTTGGGTTTAGTTTTGTGGGTAATTGGTTATCTTTGTATGTTTGTTAGTTTACCTAGACCTGTGAAATAAAATCATACTAAAATCTATGTTAGTTAGTTCAATCGATAAGACCTCTGGAATGGTATAAAAAAGTTTCTTTTGTCGAATGTAGCTCACATCAAAATTATTAGAATAAGCAAGAAGTTTGATGAACATTTATAATGGAAATCAAAGTGGCAATGCAAGATTTGTGGGGGCAGTGTCACAGGAATTTATGTATAATGGAAAAAATTTTGTATTGTTTAGAATGACTTTATATAAATAACTTTCTCTAACCAAATGACATGGGAATTTATATAAATAAAATTTTAATATTAGTCGTATTAAACTATATAAAAAATAATATTTAGATCTCCACTTCATCATTTATATGTAATTAGTCATTGTCATTAAAAGTAAAGAACAATTAGAATATTTTCTATCTATTTGTATGTTTGGAACAACTTTTCTATTTGTCAAAATTTCTTGTATTGTTTAATTGTCATAGAAAAATTTTTGGAACAGTTAAAAAGAAATATTTTACTTTTATTGACGAAAGTTTACCTTTTGAAATTTTTGGAGTAGAATTTTTTAGACTTTTTAAATAATATTTTTAATGTTAAAAATATCATAATATCGCTTTGCTAATTTTCACAATTCTTAAATAAAAAATAAAATCATATTAAACTATTATTTTCGTTTTTATAGTTACAACCATCATTAACTCTCATCTTTATAATAGATTTTTTTTGTTTCAATTCGTCTTTCAATTGTAAGCATTAGTTCTTATATTTTTTTTTAAATATTTTGTGAGTAAGTTATTTGTGTGTGTAATTTATGAAATTTTTGTTATCTTTCTTTCTTTTACGAAAAATTAATTATATTTTAGTACTTACTTAATGAATGAACTTTTTAGTTATTTTTTTTGTTTTTATTTAGTATTATATACAAATAATTTTAGTAATTTAATTATATAAAAATGCTTTTAAAATTACACAGCCAAAGGATCTACTAGTTTTTTTTTTAAAAAAAGAATTTTTTAATTGACAATAAATATATGACTATTAAATAAATTTTTTGGTTTACACTTTTAATAAGTTAACTACACAAGTACTTTTAGAATAGTAAGTTAAATGATCTAATAGTTCACAAAATTATACAACTAAATGATCCACTAGTTCCAAAGTGCTTTTTAGATTGACAACTAAATAAACAAAATTTTTCTCAAAAATTATATTTGAAAATTTATAATAGTATTTAAATTAATTAAATTTTTTATATATTTATTTAAAATTAAAAAATTTACATATATATTTATAAAATTTATTTTAATTTTTAACTAAAGGTGTTAAAAGGAATTGAGCCAGCTCCAATCTTTGTAGGAAAGTCCGATTCAACATGGGCGTGTGGCAAATTTGTGCCGAATCAAAAGGTAGAAGTTCAATACGGGTTGGGTATGGGTCCAATCTACTCTAAAATATTTTATTATTTAAATATTATTATTTTAATAAAAATTCATGAACTGTACGGAACCTAATTATTATTTTAATTACAGCTTGCCTGGGCCTATTTTTTGTGAGCGGGCCGGCTGACACCATCCCCAACCACCATTAAGCAAGGAGCCACTCATACACAATTTTAACAAATATTATCAAACATGATTTTTTTGGTTCTTAAGAACATCATTTTCAAAGTATTATTTTTATAGAGTTAAAAAACACCATTTTAACATCTAAGTTTATGGTTTCAATCATCTTATTTCTTCTTTAAAAAATAAATACACGCACGCACGCGTATGTACACATCAATAAACTTACGACGCTTACAATAAAATACAATATAGACATTAATATTTATTATAAATTACTCATTTTTCAGTTATATTTAATATTTAATTATTGCAGTTTTAAGATCAAATCACCTTAATTTTATATATTCTTTTATTGTTTGGGTCAAATACCAATTCAATTATAATTAAATAATAGTTAAAAAATAAAAAATAATCTTATAAATGTCTGACTTTTTGTTAAAGTTTAGATTTATTATTCTTTATTTTCTAAGTAATTAAAGATCGTGAAAAATTGCTCAATTATCTTAACAAAAAATTTATGTAAAAATAAAAAAAAAAACCCTTCTTAGTCCTAATATGAACAGGATTAAAGCCTTAAAACACTTGTACAATGCTTAAAAAAAAAAAAAATCACACTTTTATTATGAACAAAAAAAGAAATAAGTGGACTGAGTTGTCTTTTACACTCGGCTGTACACAATTTTCATTCTGAGTTGTACAAAATACGACCTAAATTGTCTGCAATTCGCAAGCCCCTGATCACTCTACCAGAAATCAATCTCTTCAGTTAAATATATATATATATATATATATATATATATATATATATATATGAAAAATAAATAAAGAACAAAAATGGAAGCTCACAACCGACCTGTGACCATAAAGAATAACAAAGCAACTAGCTCAACCAAAGATAAATTTGACCCAAAAAGAAAAAAGGCTAGACATTCAAACCATCAGGTGAAAAAAAAAAGGGGGGGAAAAATCTCTGATTTTGTTCATCAACCATGAAAACAAACTTCTTGGGACCAGAAGCAGCTAAAAATGCACTGATGCTGTCCCTTCCACTCCTGTGAATTTGAGTTTGCCCGCTGCGGGAAGGAAGAAAGCATGCGAGATTAGAATGGTTCTGATATTGTAATTGTGGATATTTAAATCAAACGCAATCTTTTCCCAAATGAAAGTATTTGAACAGATTTACAAATAAGCTTTCTTCCACCTGCAAGGCTTCAACATCAACTGCAGAGAGATGAACAGAATGCAGAGGCAACGAGGAGACTCAGAACAATTGAAGAGCCATTTTATGCTTGTTCTGTTTCCATTTTGGCAATTTATAGAAGGCATCCTTCGTCATTCCAAATTTCTCTCTGAACTCTTCTGATGACAGATAAGTCTGCACACATCAAATATAAAATCTTTTCAGAATGACATCAAAGACACTAACTGAAAATAACATTGTACGATTTTGATATTGTACCTCTCGCTTGGTCACATCGATTTCTGTAACAGGATCAGTTGATGTTATCTTAAGGCGTTCATAAGGATATATTGGGAGACCTTCCTCATCTTCGGCTTCACCTTCTTTAACATCTTCCTCTATAGTGAGGGATCCTATTCTGCCACTCATAGAGTTCTCCTTAGAATTTGAATCTGGTTTTGCATTGGCTGAATCTGGTTTTGCTTTGGCTGAATTTGGGGTCACTTCATCCATGACAAGAAAATACTTTAATCTCAAGTACAGATAACCAATGGAATACAATAGTAACTAAATTTCCTTTCAGTAACTCAATTAACTCATACCTTTAATAGATTTAGGGATAATTGTTTCTCGTACTGGTGGTGTTTTTTCGAAGGAGGAGGTGAGAGCCGCCATAGCAGCAGACTTGGGAGTAGCCATTTTTGCAGAATCTGGAGTCACGGATTTCGGGTAGAGCTTTCTAACCATTGGGGGTGGAGTCGAAAGGTTCCTAGCAGTAGGGTTCTCAAAATTAGCTGCTAGTGCATTGAAAGCAGGAGACCTGCCCCTCACACGAACTCGGTCAGGGCTGAAAGACATGCTTCTGGAACGCTGTGATTTATCTGGCACACTAGATCTTCCTCCATATGATACAGGTGCTCTCCTTTTGGGTTTCTGGTCACGCATTAGATACAATATCAGAGGAGAAAACCAACACACGAAAGGCAACCAAAATCCATAACTGGTGGTGAAAAGTTAAATGAAATAGTTCACAGATAAATTACTCAATTAAACACCATATCTAAGTGATCAAACATAAAATGCAGGTTATAAGTAGTACTTATCAATTATCATTCAACTATTCAGCTCATCCCTTACTTTGCAACACAACATATATGTTCAAGTCTTTCACGGATATATGTTTTGACAAAAGGGCAAATGTGTGAATGTAATTTTAAGAAAATCACACAAGTACAATAAGGCAATAGTATAATATACAAAATATATAAGCAACAATGTACTAGCATGGTAGATAGACATGTTAATCAAGTAAAAATTCCTCAAGCATCAACGAAATATCATGTAACACTTATCAAACATCAAGAAAATTAGATGTAAAGCAGTATCATGCACAACAAGGAATTCAAGGTGCAAAATCTACATGTGCACTAGGAAAGCAAAAACCCAAAATCAAGATGACAAAAAAGTTTTAAATGAAAGCATTGAAAGAATCTCACATCTACAATTGGAGTACCACCATTTTTCACTATTGCAAGTTTTCTTTGGAATGAGTTTCCATGCATCTGCACCAGACAAAAAATTTAATCCCTTGCAGAGTTCAGAGTTATAGCAACCACTATACAATAACTATAAAGCCACTTACTGTAGACTTTGTTGAATCCCATGTAAAGAACCGTGTGAAGAAAGGTGGCTCACTTCCTTCCATTATGATATATATCGGAGTTTCACGAGATAATTTTTCCAGAAGAAAATCATGCTCAAGAAATTTCTGAGACAGTGACCAGAAAGAAAATGAAACTGTGCCAAGGAAAATTGCCAGGTACTAATAATCATACAAAACACTAAATATGCAAGGCTAACCATCATCGCACACTTAAGTCAAAATCAACAAAGGTCTAGGCCAAGCCAAGTGTCATCAGATACAGGTTTGAATATTCAATAAGAAAATGATATTGTGGCATCCAAGTTATGAGTTTCAAGCATATTTTGTAACAAAACTGCAACAAATGATTATAACCCAAAAGCTAATTAATCTTACCTCCCCAATAGTTAAAGCATGCATTTTACTCTTAGTGTCCACCTGTTGCCCAACCCAGACAAAGATCTCAGAGTGACAATCCAGGATGAATATATCTTCCGTCATCAAATCATCCTGTGAGAAGTTATAGATCTCCTTCACCTGCAAATAACTTCCAACTTTAAGCGATGTTGCAAATAACAGTACACATATCATATGGCTTTCATAAAAGTGTCCCTGCTTGCTAATGAAGTAAATTTATACACTAACAAAAATCACAAAATATTCTTACAATATGATAGCACTTGGTACATTACAAAGTATACATTAACATTTAGTTATGGCAACACAATGGAGAAGCAAGTAAAATGTACAGAAATGATAAAAATATTATCTAAACGATCACATGGTATAAATAAACATAACTAATAAGAAATTTCAAATTACATGTGCCAATTTTCATATTACCTTAAGATTTCCTGCAGATAAGCATGCATTTAGGCAGTAATCATAGCCATGGAAGATGAAAGAAAAGAGAAAAGAATTAGAGAGTTGCAAAGAAATAGTAAAAAGAAAAAAATTTATACAATCAACAGAAATATAAATGCATACCTTTTGAAAATGTGCAAGAAAAAAGGTGAGGGTCACTTTCAGCTTCTCTTCCGATCTTTTGACTTGGGTATTCAGATTTTCCTCCTAACAGATCCCAAAATTGTTCAGATTCTGAACCTTCTTTTTGTGGCTTGCTTTGTAGATTTGGCTGCAAAAATCAACAGCTATCAGATGCAACAATCAAGAAGCCCTTAATGGACAAAACAAAACATGAGAATCCATCAGAACCCCTTAGAGCATACAATGTATCAGTATAGAGATAAATTAAGGTACACCTGGTCCTTTAACACAAAATTTGAATCCAAAGGGATTTTTATTCAAGAGAGATCAGGGATATGGGCTATGGGCTGCAATATACAGATTTTTTTTTAATTTAGTGACATATATACTCATCTTTAATATCTGTTCTATTCATTGTTAAAATTTTGCCAGAAATCATGGTGAAATGTGTACGAGTAGAATCAAATTTCTCCCAGGCTAAAAAATAGTTCAATACATATCATACCTTAATCAAATCCAGCTGCCTCTCAACAAGCTCCTGGTCCTCCGAGGATGTAAGATTTCCAGACCACGTAAAGACAGTGGAACCATTATGCAATATGTAACAGTATGAGGAATTCAATGATGACGCAACCTGATTGAAGTTTAAGGCATAAAAGATAGACATCATGTTATGTACAGTGCAAGGTTACACCCTCAAACATTACGGAACAAACTTAGAACTGATTCAATAATAGAATCTGGACTATGACTTGCACTGCAAATTGAATAACTAGCATCACCACCACAAATTAGATAAAAGAATATAACAAAAATAAAAATAAAAATAAAATGATTCTTTTCAATACCTGCAGTATGCAGGTACTTGCATAAACTAAAGATAGATGAAAAGAAAAATTATAGCGATTCTGCTGAGCAACAACAATCTATGTAATCAGGCTAAGTGTCCAAGCAGTTGTAAAAGCCAACGTGACAGTTCAAATAAAAAATGTTATCATAAAATTGATAATTAAGAAGTGCTTCATTCGTAAATTATTATTTCGTCTATAATAAGAAATTGGTAATGAGATCCAAAAACAGTCGGTCTCAACCAGGAAAATCCAATTATGACACTTGCACAACTAACAATAGAAAAACTTATAGTGGGCTGCTGGAGATAATAAATTTAACAAGGCTAAAACAGAGTCCCATGACAACATATCGTCAAGAATACAAGCATAATTGCACATCTAAATTAGTTGTAGAGGATATAACTCAGTATCAGAAAATGACATACTGGTTCAACTTGTATTGCTTGCATATTGTCGGGTCCAGAACCCTGAACTCGAAACAGTGCAACACCATCTTCATTGTATGTATCATCAGGAATTTCCTTCTCTGCAACATTTTTCTTGTATCCATTGCTAAGACCACCCTAATACATTTGACATTGGTTGATTTAGTAGTCACATGAAAAATTAACTAAATTAAGAATGTTTAATGAAAAATATTATCTTTTTAATCAAATTCCCACACCTTAAACACAATATAGGTCTGGAAGATTGAAAAAAACTGAATTGGTTCATTTCCTTCATAGGTTCGGGCCTAAGGATCAATAACAACATACAATTCAGTGAGGAAAGTAGAAAGCAAAAAAGACAAATAACTGCATCAGATAAAATAAAAGCAATTACAGGCAGGAAAAACTACCTGGGCAGGCAGAAACTTCATTGATTCAACCATCTTACTCGCCAGTGAAATAGAAGAAGCTCTTTCTTCCTATGTTCAGCAATAAAAACTTAATGAATGAATTTAAAAAAAAAAAGGCTAGTAAAAGAATGTATTTTTAATTGCGTACGTCAATGAAAACTTCGGCGTACACACATAATCTTAAGAAAAGAAAAAATATAGCTACAAAAGAATGAACCCACAAACAAATTCTATCAGTGCACAGCAAGCAATGCTTGCTTCAGCAAAATGTTATGCATAGGGAAAACACAGAAACAGTTAACCTTCAACTGTGAGTCTATCCTAATTTAGAGTTCTTTCCTTAGATATACAAATCAATATCGAGACACTATGAATTTTAAGTGTAAAGCACGTCAATCAAAATTAGCCAATCTGTCATAAGATTGAGCCCAATGCATGCTTGTCATTTTAGTTTCCATTAACAGGCATCAACTCGTAAACGGTAGTTTCTGATTCCAAGTGACAACCATGAAAGGAATAATAAATTACACACAAGCCAGAAGCACAGAAGAAACACACTAGACAAAAGACAAACAGTAGACTGCCACCATCATAAGTGCATTCATTATGCCATTTATGAAGAATGTCCACAGTGTCTTCGTACACCATATCTAAACACCACAAAAATGTTTTCAAAAATCGATATTAACAAGTTATGGATAACTATCATTAGCATTTTAACTATTTCTGGTAGGTATCTGCAACAAACTGATAAGCGTCAGCCTAGTATCAGCCATCCTAAAAGTTCACATATTACAATCCAAATACAATCAACTTCCATTATTAGAAAGATGAGGGACCAAAATACTTTGAATTAGGCTTTGAGAAAGCAAAACATAGAGAACCTTCACATCAGATTCCACAGGAAAAACTACAAAGACATGAGGCAGCTTATTACGCATGCAAATAAGATGCTTGCTAATTTTCATATTACATAAAGAAGAGTCAGTGCTTGTTTTACAATGAATCAAAGAGAAACTAAGAAAAAAAGGCAGCAAGCCATGGACAATAAAGGCAAAGTTCAATTGATATTAGTTGCTATAAAGTGATTTGGGATGGCAATAACAGATACAATACAACAGTGAAGTTTATCATGCACAGAATGAAATGTTTACAACACTAGATAAGACATTTATGTTTCCCAAAAAACTCTTCTGTTTAGCACTATTAAAAACAGATCAGTGATGTTAATTTCTACAATGAAACTTAGCAACTTATAAAAATTCTAATAGCAATGAAATGAAGAGAACATCTGAGCCTTCTCAGCTATGAGGGAAGCAGAATTTTGTAAAGTAGAACGTAAAAATTATGAAAGAAATGAACTGAGATTCATTCCATACTTTTCCAGCAAGCCACTGTCAAAGCTCAATCATCTGTCAAAACCAAATAAAGGGTGGCAATTTTTGACAATACCCATCAAACTAGCACGAACCCAACATGAATTTGCAAGTTTGAGTTCAGATAAAATAACACAACTATTAAATAGGTAACACAAGATGAGATGATTAACAACCATACTGGATTTGGACTTAAAATTTTTTACACATAAACCTATTTGACAAGATTAAGTATTCAAATAATTATAATCTACTAACTTATTTATGATTTAATAAATTTTTTATATATTTTTTTAAAAAAATTTAGTTATATTTTATCACATTTTAAAAGCTATTTAATTATATTTAGAACAACATCTACTTATACTTGAGTAGATAGTACAAATATGTAATATAAAAATATATTACAATATTCCAAAGATATATATACATGTAAAAAATAAGCAATACAATTACAACCTATTTACTCATTTAATAATCGTTGTCGGGTTAAGATTTTTAATTTTCAACACGATTATTAAACGGGCAAGTTTGGGTTAACTTCTATTTGACACAACATGATTATAATACGATAATTCGATTTGTCACCCTTAGACCCAAATGTAATCCATAAGACCATGTACTATTTTCTGGGAGTGTATTGCAATCCAACTCATGGGAATAAAACTTGGCTATATGGTTATATATAATATAACATAAATGTCCGAACAAATAGTGTATGTAGAATTATATATTTAATTGCTAAATTAATATTTAACTACTTTCATTTAAATTGGTTTTCATTGGGTTTTCTTATGGAATCTAGCCTCATTACTAAATCACTGTTTATAACCTTGTTCATCTGATACATCTCCAAATGAAAATACATAGAAGTTGATCCTAGTCTAGTACAATCTAGTGCAACACTACAATCCTATCTGGTCTGCCAAGATTGGGACTTCCTAGGAAATATTTGTAGAGCCTTGAATGTAATATGATAATGGGAGTTGGAAAGAACAGAAAAGGATAAGAGAAAGACTACAAAGGAAAAAGTAGTAAAAAATTATTAAAAAGTACCTCCACACTCTGCTTCCCAAACCATGTTCCTATAAGGTATTCCTCTTTATCTTCTCCAGGGTATGAATATTGAAAAATATAGCAATCACCACTGTAAAGCTTTGACTGATCAGCAGCTGGAAGAAGAACCTTTTCCTGACCATTCACACGCCAAACCTGTGCAAACAAGCAGACAAGAGCAACAACATCATAAATTCTAATTTATAAATTTGATGTACGGTTTATGAACTATATCCATTGCAGGTTCCCAAGAGGGCAAAGGAGAGAGTTGCTAATAAAACTAATCTTGGGCAGAAAAGAAAATTTATATTCCTGTATGATAAATTTCTCAAACATCTAGGAAACGTTTCAAAAACTTGCATGGAACTTGAAGAAAACACATCAATAATTCTTTTCATGTTTCTTTGCTGTTACGAAACTCTATCTACAAAAATCCAGCAATATTTCTCAGGGAATCTTTTGATCCCTTCCATTGAGTTTATTTTTAGCTTTCAGCAGATGTTTAGGCTTCTACTTATTTTGAAGAGGTCCGGGAAATTTCCAAACTGATCCTAGAGCATCTTTTTTCCAGCATGTGATGTCTTACCACCATTTCCCACTTAATGCCTTCTTTTGCTTACATTTCTTATTATAGTAACTGCAGGAGACAGAGTAGGAAACAAAAGAAAGTTCCACAAGAGCAGAATGTCTGCCAGAACTTATGCTGAAAGGAAGAAAGTAGTAGGCTTAGGTGGTACACTTTTCTTCCGCAGAGATTAAGATATATTCATATGTAACTTAAAATGGTAAAAGGGAAAAGGGACTCAAGAACAGGCCTCCTGTCAGACTAAGAACCCAAGGTCAAAAGGAAATCTGGTTGACTATTATACAATTAAGCATAATGTACAAGGATAAGCACCTGCAGATTTCCCGTGCAATCAATGTATGGCTGAGGTTCTTCTTTTACAGAATCGGCTTTCAACAGGCCCTTGACATTAACCCCCTGACGCTTTAGAAGAGCTACAATAACAAGGTAAAATTTTAAATGACAAGTACAAGGCCAAAGTAACATGATCATGACATGGCTGTAATAACAATAAATTCCAGGAGGATAGTAAATACTGACCAGCAACTTTGCCTCTACCATCTTCAGAAACTGTCACATTAGTCGTTTGTGGCCAGGAATCAAACTTGGATCGAAACATAACCGTCTCAAATCCCTCAATTACACGAATGATGTGACAATTTGATCGATCCAAACCTTTGAGTAACTCCTGTTCAGTAAGACCAGAAGTACAAAAGGGGAAGAATGAGTATTTCATCTAGATCAACATAACATGATGGATTAAATAGGATTCGCGTATTACTTCTGCGGCACCACTTGCACTTTTTCTTTCATCAAGAGAAGTATTTCTTCCCATCCATACAAACACTTCCATCCCACAATCTAGAAGATAGCATTTGTTTGTGTCAAGCAACTCCCTTGTCAAAGAATCAGCCTCAACAGGTACCGCCTGACCCTTGTCAACACTTGAAAGGCAATTAAACTTCCGTCAGAATTAAAGCCTTTTTGGATGTGCTAAATTCATTGTAAGGTAACATCTTTTGCAAAATGCAAAATGCAAAATGCAAAATGCTAAACACATATTCTTATCTAATTTTATCAGTTTTCCAACTCTTTTCTGCAAATGAGAAAGAAGAGAATTAAGCTTTATATTTTGGATCAGATTTTTAATTGAACCATCTCAGGGAAGTTATAGAAAAACATATGGAGAAGGAATATACGCATTGCAAATTTTATCAAATGACAACCCACAAGTCAACTTAAAATAACAAGATATGTTAGCTGCAGTTCATCCTCACATAGCAGTAAAAAGAACTAAGGGCAAACTAAAATGACGAGTACCCATGTAGCTTAGTAGTATGAGAATCAGCACTCTTATCCTCATCAATGGCCGTTTTTCTTGGAAGAGGAGCAAAGCCACCAAAGAAGCCCCAAAATTCTCCAGTTTCAGAATCAGCCATCAATTTTCCATCCTCTAAACACAGAGCAAACTGTCAAATTCGGAAAAGCAGTCATTGAAATACCAAATTTTGACATCATTATATTGACTTACCAATGGCAGCTACCTCACATTTTCCATCGTGATAAGTATCTTTGATGTACTGTACAACTTCAAGAGCCTTTGCCCTCTCTTGAATAGATGAATTAGAACCATTAAATTGAAATATCTTAGACTTGGTATCTAGAATAAATATGTCATCATGATTGAGTGATGATCGAGCAAAAGGAACCTGTCACCAAAAGAAAGCATTTCACAAAAAAGAAAGCACCTATAGAAGCTCATCATTCAGAATAGTCCCTCATCAGAAGAGAAGCTACAACCACAGACTTGCCTCTTTTACATGAACAACATGCTTTCCTCTGCAGACAAACAAACGTGTTTGATGTTCTTCAGCCTCAGCATGTTTAAATCCAGATGAAACCCCGCCTTCTTGAGGTATGATACATGGTTTAAAATAAGATAGGAACCTCTCAGTTTCATGGCCCTGTACTTCGCGATACTGAACAGCACGTCCTCCAAGAGCTGCATCGAGTTCAACTGTCTTGATGGCAGCTGTACCTGCTTCATCCTATTTTAACATAATTGTGGTTACAAAATCAAAATTATATTGTGGTGCTACAGTTGGCAAGAATTAGAACAATGAACTAGTAAGGACTAACCTGAGAAGTATCTTTACCAAGCCAATAATGGATATCATGATGCAAAGCACCACTTTTTGAGGCAGTAGTCTACACAGGAGAAAGCAACATCATACATAATAATCAAAACTGATGAAACAACAAAGGATGTCAAGCATTCACTTCTGACAAAATTACACACTAAACGCAAGGACTTACGCCTTCAACCAACTAGTATAGCATAATAATTTCATTAAATGCTCAATTTTCATTTTGATAAACATAATAGGTACCAGCAAATTTAAGAGACCTAAAGAAAGTAAAAGTGCTTGCAGTGTTTAAGGATGGTTCTGGATTTGCAATTGCTACAGAAGCCTTTCCCATTAATTACCACAAAAACAGTCAAGAAAGTGAAAGAACACAATTGGTTGATGAAAAAAGGAAGTGAGGTCTACAAGCTTCATCATCTTGAATGTACCTATCCCAAACAACTAATTTGCAGGCATCTTCAATCAAAAACAAAGACACAAGTGCACATTAGCAAAAAGTGAACAAGTACATTTATTTGATGGTAATAAGAGCTCGATAAATTTATTGTTATTCACACAAATTAGCTCTGGCATACCACCAGGCTGCCTCACCAGGAGAATACATTAAGTTCAAAAGTAAAGTATTGCATGAAGCATTCCAAATTACCATCTTAATCTAAGCTACATGAACCTGATTTGGCTGTCCTGTAATCAAAAGAAGACTTGCTGCAAGCTATTGCACATTAGGTAAACAAAAACATATCTTGGAACTAAGAAACAGGTGTGACTTCCAAATCTAGTGTATGAGAAGTCATAAACTAATTTCTATTGATGCATGGCACCTCATGTGGCCGAAAAACTTATGCAGGACATGACATTCATACTAGAGTTTGCAGCTAATTTAGTTGTTTTTTATCTAGATGTGGTAAAGATGAAATCCAGATATCTTAAAAGCTCAAACTGATCTATGCTAAGCCTTGTATGAAAGCATCTATCATCATCATATAACTATGCAGGCATAACATCGCAAGCAGTAAAAACTAATTATAATTTGTGAAACCTTCACTTCTTCCATATGACTACTTTAATTTTCAAAATTTGTGAGGAGCCCTTGACAATAGCTAGCAGTAGCAATTCGACATGAGTTATAATAAACAAATGATATAAGGGAATCAATAAGAAAGATCATTGATTGATATGATCTCCTCATTTTGATATTAACAAACTAAAATGGTCATTAAAAAGGTTAATCTTTAGACAGTGGTAACCAAAATTTATAGACATCTGGGGAAGAGAAACAAATGAACTAACTTGTGAATAGCTGTTCAGCAAATAATTTTAGCTAGCTGAGACAAGTACTGTGACATCAGATAGGATGTTTACTAAACATAATATTCATTCTGTAATTCACAGCAGAAACAAACCAAGCTAACAAATTATAATGGCACGCAATATTCAGTCAACTTGTAGTAGTTTAACTTGAGTTCTATGGATAAGCTGAAAGAGTTTTGTATAAACATGTAATAGCTATAAGCTACAATGAGCAAGAAAACGCATGAGCACAAACAAAACTTACTGTGAACCCCTGAAAACAACAAAGCACATCAGTTTATATTCCTTTTGGGGACAAATACAGCATATAGATATTTGAGGAACACGAATGGAATATAATCAAACCACATACCTTCAAAATCACATATGAATCCCCAGTGAAAAATTTCCCATAAGAGGACTTTGATACAAGAACAGGCTTAAAATTTTCAATGCGCCATATTTCAATACCACTGTATATTGTCAAGGAGAACACTGGATTCACAAGATCAATTCAAAACCATATGTTGAGATAAACAATATCAGAGTGCAGTTGCAGCCATATCAGTTGTCATTGTTTGAATTTATTGTCTTTCTGCCCTTTATTTGTATCAGTTGTTGGCATTTTCTTTAAAATTTGATATTAAACTTACCCACCACCAAAAGAAAAAAAAATTACTGGTGATAAGAAATTCCAAAGGTGCTGCATATATCAGAAGAGAAAAGGATACGATTTTTGTCCAGCTCCTTGGAAAGCTGAATCTAAATCTCTCATGGAAACAGCCATGATACTCTTTAGCTTCAACTATTTGATTATCCACAACTTTGACTTCAAGATAGAATAAAAGCACCCTGAAAATGACCGGCACCTTTAATTATAAAAGCAAATAATGGAAAATAGACCATAGGAAGCAAAAACAGCAAATCATTCATGGCAAAGACTTTAAGGAACTATTTGTTAGCATTTCTGCTTCTTTTTAGACGTAAGAAATGCCAATTAAATAGCTGAAAAGAGGTGCTATCCCAGTACAGAGAACATATGCAAAGGAGAAATTGTTGTTGACAATGTTACAGCTAAAGAGGTAAACAAACTTGACTAACAGAAACATAAACAAATGTAATGAAATACTTCATCCACTATAGAAGCAGATGCATAAGATTAGGACAAATACATATAGAAGTGCACGGCATGGCCCAAAATATACAAGAGATCATATCATTGTTTATGTGATGTAAGATGAATTTCAAAGAGAACTTGAAAACCACTAAAATTTTTTGAGGATTAGATTGGGCACCACATACAAACATGCTAATAAAACACTAATATATATGCTTACTGCCATCTACTCTCTCAACACAAAAAATACACATAATCACAGACAACTCTTTTAAATGGAGACATTATTCATAGCAAAGTCTCAGCAAACACACTCACAGAAACCTCATAAACATAAAGCAGATGTTTGCAATGTTATCTTCAATTACCCCGGTTTGTCTCCCTTTCTTGCATCCCAAACTAAGAACTATGATATAATTTAGCACAACTCAATTACGTCCATGCACAAAAACTAAAAACTTTTCATCTACTTATACGCCTAGCAAGTCATATTTATAAAGGATTTACAAGGACCCAAAGTGCATGGTAATTGTTTGTGCCATTTAATCACTAACCTAGTTTTCAACTCTCCCAGCTTGTTAAAACATACCAGACACAAAATCAAATGTCCTTATAATCAGTAAATTCTTTCATTTTCATCATAGCTAACATCTCCTGCAAATTCTTGGACTCAAACAGCACCAGAGAACTACATTGTTAGCAGGCTAGAGATTACAACCAACTATAGGAGCAGCACATGAAATTCAACTTCGGTCGTAAAGCATTCTGAGACATTCAGAAAATCAGTTGAGAATATATAATTCTAAGGTAATGAGAAGACAAAACTTAGCACCTTAAAAGTTTCTAATCGACTCTACCATACACCTATTTCAGCCAGACCCATTAAAACTAATAATTTGTACCCATAGAACAAGGCCTTCCATTAAGGTCTGAATCTAATGTTAGGCGAACTCACATGGTGATGCAACAATCAGCAACCAACCAATCAATGGCGAATACAGAAAACATAAACCCAGCACACATATAAATGACACTGAAAATCAAGAAAATGAGCTCATTTACATATGCATATCCTGTATGTAAGGTATTTCTGTACACACAAAGACCTGAAAACTCAATCCAGTCAAAATTTTTTGACATTATAAAAGTGATATCTCGGACTTTGCACATACGCAAAAACTACAGAAAGCATAAGTAACACATACACATTAAAACTCTCAAAATGAAGAGTTGCCACCTCAGAGTTATTTATAGCTGAAACTTATAGAAGTATTCAATATCAAATTACAATCCCAAGAAATTTCTGAAACCCAGAAAACAATACACTAGCGACGAAATTCAAATAGACAAGCAAGCTCGAAAACAGGCAAACGGATATTGGATTAATAAAATTCCAATCCCAACATACCTATCTACCAATCAGATCAAGTTCTTACTATAATAAACAAAATAAGATAAAATCATAATCAGTCATCAAATTTAACTGCTACAAAACATCCCACATGGTCATTTCTCAGCAAACGTTCCACAGACTCTTTTGTCTCATTGAATTCAGCAAAAGAAACAAAAACAATAAAAAAAACACCCAAATAGCCAAAAAAATTCAAAATAATCAAAAATGAAAAATCGACGATCTTTACCTGACAATTCAAAAGAAGAAGAGAAAAAGGGCAGCAACCCAGATCCAGTCTAACGGAAAATTATCTAATGCGGAATGGTTATTGACGAAAAAGCTGATGAAAGAAAATAAAGGTGACAGAGAGACAAAGAGAGGAAAAATATAGTGGGGCTGAAGCTAAAGGAAGAAGAGAAGAAGAACAAGAAGAAGAGAGACAGAAAAAAGTTGGAGAGAGAAAGAGAACTGAGTTGGAGGGAAGAATGATGAGTGCCAGGCGTGCTTATCACTAACGGCAACCAAAAAGCTCACCCCACATCATCCCATGAACTGTAATTTGCATTTAAATATTCACAATTTCCTGATTTCTTATAATTATTAATTGTAAAGAATAATATGACCAATGAGAATTACTGTAATAATGTTAATGGGTTGTTTTGATTTTGAAAATAATAGAGAGAAGAATCTTGGTAAATTTTGTTTTAGAGGTTTGTTTTATGAGCAAAATTGATTGATCGGAAAGAGCTGTGTAATGATGTCTTGTTGGGTTTTGATTTGGAAAGCCAATCAAGAACAGTAAAAAAAAGTAGAAAAGAATAACAAATTTACCTTTACAACTTTAGCAATCTCTTACAGGTAGAATTTGTTGGAGATTCTTTTTTCAGATTTAAGTTTTACTGCATCAAGAAATCAGAAATGGGTATTTTACTAAATTAGAAGATTATTTATTTTTTGATGTAAAAAATTAAAATTGAAGTTAAAATTAAGAAAAGGAAAGGGACGTTCCAAGAAAGAAGATAGTTTATTGTTTGGTGATTAACAAAGCTGACTTCCGCTTTGCGAGGATTAGAGATTAGACTGTAAATAAAAAGAGACAGCAAACTTAGAAAAGTCGGTCACCGGCCACCATTCATGCGTTGCCATAAAGCCTAATTTGTGGGCCTTCCATTCCTGGACTCCCTTTAATCATCCCTTTCCATTTCTTTCCTTTCTTTCTAAAAATAAATTTATTATTTATTATTATTATTATTTTCATTTTTATAAATTTATATAAAATTATGTTATAATATCAACTAACTTTAATTCACATTATCCATTAAGAATATAAAATTGTAGTCTTTTAAACATAAATCAATGGTCATTTACCAATAGGTGATCCAGCAATATAATTGAACTTTTAAATTTTAACTAAAAATTAGAGTTTAAATTTAAAATTAATTATGTATTATTATTTATTTTTTATTAATTATTAAATTTGATAAAAATTACATCTTAAAAATTCGTATAAGGTTCTTTAAAACTTAGAATCCTTCATGAATATAATATTAAATAATTTATGTAATTATATTATTGAGTCTGATCGGATAAATTAAGTATTTTTAATGCCTTATTATTGTGCTTGAATTGTAAGGTATGTATTAATTTGTATAATTTATCATAATTAATATTATATAATAAATGGGATGCCCTTTATTTTATATACTCGTATTATTAATTAATAATATTATTACAATATTTAGAAAAATACATATTTTTATGTACAAAGAATTTGACGGTCATATAAAGTTGCGGCCCAACTATTTTTCTTTATTTTCAATGATACCCAAGGAATATTCTTTTTCCCTCTTTCCAAATATGGGTGGGCCCTAATCGTAGCTTCCAGTTATTTATTTAATTTTTAATTTTTTAATTATTAAGTATTATATTATTTATATAAAAGAAGAAGGAAAATTAGGAATTCAAAAGTGCGCCAACTCAGAAAATCCGCCACCACCCAATGTTCAGCCGCTTTCCACCGCCGGCGGGGGAAAGTTGTTTGCTTAATGCAAATTTATCATTTAGGTCCCTAATCTTTTACTATTTTGCAAATAAAATAATTTTTCCATCAACTTTATTAAAAATAACCGGATATTAAAAATATATATAAAAAAAGAACTTGGATAATAATTTTTTTATTTTAATTTGCAATTTTTTCTATTTTAATATTAGTATTTTATCCAAAATTTATTAAAATCAGTTTTATTTTATTTAAATCACGGGGCAGTTCCGATTTTTTTTCTATTTTTATTAATGATAATTTAGCCCAAAAAGGAAAATTTGTTGTAGTGGCAGAAAAAGCAACATTTGATAATAGGAGGTAGAATTATGAAGAAATAATTTCTTCCACAGAAAGCCCTGATGATTGATTTGAAGAAGACATGGATGTAATGTATATATCTTGGTATTATTTTGCATTTTCTGAAATAAGGAAAATTGTATTTAGAAATATTTGTATGATTTTAACTGACCCGCAATCACCTGAATGGTGGGTTCTGTTCTTTTGCTTTTGATCTTAACCTAACGTGGAGCATAAAAGTGAATGGTTCATTAGATTAATTTGGGGCCTAACTACAACACATTATAAGATATATCAAAATTTTTTAAATTTTATATTAATTATTTTAAATTTTTCGTTAATTATTTTAATTTTTATCTTTTATAAAAAATTTTTATGTTATTTAATTTAAATTTTATGTTAATTTTTAAAAATTTTATATTTTATATTTTATATTAAAAGATATAACATGTGATGTACTACAATTAAGTCTAATAATTTCTTAACAATAAATTATAAAATTTGAAAAATTATCAAAACTTACAGACAATTCCGTTGCAAAATTTTTACAATTTTAAATAAAATTATTGTTTAATAATATTAAATGTTATAAATTAATAATATTAAACGTAAAAATAATACTCTAAAATATTAAAAGCCATTGCTATGTATGTTTTATGCAAATTATTTATTGTATAATTTATCTAATATTTTTTATAAATTTTTTTTGATAAAATAGTTTTATTACATCAATATAAATGATATAGTAAGATAATATAATTAATGAATAAAAAAATTTTATTTATCAGTAGCAAATAAAAAATATTAAAAATAGGTCTGATTTTCAATTATATAATAAAAAAATTTATAAAATTTATTTTTAACTTTTTTTACTTATTATTAATAAATAAATTTTTTTAACTGAATGATCCTATCACATTAACTAAATTGAAATAGTAAGATTGCCCCATTAAAACTTTTTCTTTTTTACCACATAACACATGCGTTTTAATTTAAAATTAAATTTAAATAAAATAGCCTTGATACGATGCATAACTATCAAATGATAGTGTGAAATGGAATTTAATTACATAATGAGTTGTTTGGACAAATATAATTTAAATAAAATAAAATCATATGACTAACAAAACAACCTATTATGTAATTATTATTATCTTAAATCATAGATAAATAATAAGATTTTATTTACTTATTTATTTATTTGTTAAGCTTTTTAAAAGATAGCGCATGAAATGTTTTAAAAATTGAACCGTGATCATCACCATCCCGTAATACGGAATATAACTTTACACCAAAGAATAGTGTTATGAAAATCATAAAATTCAGGGGCTCAAATGATATTATAAATTACAAATGTTTGAAAATAAAATTACTTTATTTGTTTAATATTTCGTTATTAGAAACAGACAAACCCACGCGCCCGAATACATAAATACTTTTGACAATGTAGAAAGTTGATAATAACATCTAGGTCCTTATTTTATTAATATTTACATATAAAACAACTAGTTTTCCATTTATGTTCAACAGGTCTCTTGTCTTGTACGCTCACAGCTTCAAATTATGGGGGGTAATTTGATAATTTCGTATAGAATTGGGAATTTATGTGATATAAGTTGGATAATTATGGATTTGTTGATAAAAATTTGAAAAAGAAGGGAACTAGAAGTTATTACTCCCATTTCTAAAAGTAAAACAAGATAAATAGACAGAAGAAACGGAGAAAACCGAAGAAAAACTGAGAAGATGGAAAGAAAGTTGCTCAACTGAGCTAGTGAGATTTCATTTCATTACATTTGCCTAGTGAATGCTGTAATTACCGAGACAAGGAAGACCATTAAGCTTCGGCGGCTGCAATTATGTCGACGGAGAATAGTCAAGTGGAATTCTGCAAGGGCATCAATGGCCTCGACAAGGTCGTTCTCCGTGCGTCCCGTGGCAGCTCCGCCGAGGTAAGCCAAAAACGTCGTCGCTTTTACTTCTCATTCTTATTTCTTCGATTTTGGTTTCAGTCTTGCGTGATCCGATTATGCTTTATTTTTTAGTTAAGTTGCTTGTTCGATTTATTGTCTTCTCTGTTTCTCGTGCTTAGTTTAGATCACTTGCCAAGTTCAATTAGATTAGTTGCTAATTAATGAATTGCGAAGTTTCTTTAGCTAGGTTTTAGTTTGATGTGAGTTCAAACTGCTAGTTTTAGCACATCCGGAGAAGTGAATGTGAGCATGCCTCTCTTCCTAAACGGTGCCTCTTAAGAACTTGTAACATCCATTATGCTTTTAGCTTGAAACGAAAAATTATATTTCAATTCTAGACGGATCTGCTCTGAATCTATTGGAGTCAAGACTTTAGTTCAATGAAATTGCTGTCTCAAACTTTATCTTGCTGCATACTGCCGCTATTTGCACCCAACTTATTTATAAGAGCATCTTCTTTTCTGCAATAGAAGGATTGTAGATCATTAAGGAAAGAGGTATATTCAGAACATAGGTCGGATGTCATTTAGTATCACTCAACTGCAATATGCTGTATTCTCTCTCTTAAGGCTGTCCATGCTTGGTTGGCAGAGACCAAATCATTGTTAGCTCCAATGAGTGATAGAAAGTCCATTTCGTTTCCTCAAATCAATCGCTAGCTTGGTTTTTTGTTGCACAGAACAATTTGTCTCTATATCAAAATATTATAGAGTAGATAGAGGAGGTATTAACAGCCTTACAAAATAAACCCATGTACATGTGAGAAAATTTAGCTTAATCCACCAAGGCAATTGCTTAATTCTTTTTTCAACTACACATTTTAGATGTTAAATTGATGAAACTTAGAGATTATTCATGGAGAGTCTGAGAACCAACTGATTGCAAAATCGATTTTGGTTCACTTGATCTTTTTTGATGGTAAGGGAAGAAGTCATTTATTGACTTGATACTCATGACGTGTTGTAAGTGATGCGTATTATTTAACCATGCCACACAATTGCCCCTAGAATATGTCATAATGCTTGGGGAAACCCCAATTCATAATAATTTGATTACCTCACTGCAGCATACAACTTCAAAAGCAAATGCTCCCCCTTGACCATGTCTCTCGCATTGCTTTAATCTTTTTCTCTCTCATTGTAACCAATTTTTAGGTTGCAAGAGTATATCTTGTATGCTGTCTGCAATCTTCTTGTTCTATGCCTTTTATAGTAGAATTAACATATTCTTTTTGGGCTTCCCAGGTTTATTTGTATGGGGGTCAGGTGACATCTTGGAAGAATGACCATGGGGAGGAGTTGCTTTTTGTTAGTAGTAAGGTAATATTGATACTCTGTTAACAACTGTCTTTGATTTGCCTTAATGTCTTTCTTATTGATAGGGGCTGTGCAATAATCTAGCAAACTCTTCCGTAATGTTCAGATCTATTTTTTCAATTCCCTCTAGACTTGTCACTCATCATTAGATGTTCAATTAACGTATTCCCCAGCTAATATTATTTATTCTGGTTTTCAGATGATGGTATGGTGACGTTATACAGTTTGTACTTATGGCTTTGCTCTTTGATGAGCCTTCCTAATAAACAATTTCTTATGCAACAAGTAAGAGTCGAATGAATGCTTTAACTGCAGAAAAGCAGGAAAATAAAGTGTAATACTTGAGAGAGAGAGAGAGCTTGAAAGTGCTTGTTGAATTTAGAAGTGTTTGTTTTCTATGGCTTTTGGGGTAGAAAATGTGCCTTGCCCCTGAAGAGGGCTTATTTTATTCAGCAGCGTATTTAAGAGACTTCATTCCTATTTGTGACATGAAAATAAATATTAAGATAAACAATTGGTACAAGATCTGAAAAATAACAGTTTTTGTGTCCAATCTTACAACATTTTTTTTTGGGTAATTAATTACTCCCAAACCACTTTTATATTTACACTACCAAACAGTCTGTTAAAAGCACTTTTAAGATTTACATACAAACATTCTGACACTTTTTGCTACAAGATCTGGATGCAAAAGCTTTGCTGATAAAAGATTTACTTGAAGAAGCTATAACACTTTTATCAGCCCTTGTTTGATGCATATTTGATGGCTAATTTTAAGTGGTTCCAAGAAGTGCAAATGTTGGCCACCACATCAAGCTTATTGAATCGTTGAGCAATCTGAGTATTGGTCATCATACAAGACTTGCTGAATCCAATCAGGAAAATGGTATCATTGACCAGCTCTTACATATATCCTTTTACTGTGATCTTTTGGGAGTGAGAAATGCTGCTCACCTCAAAATTAAGACCTACTCAACGTAAACAACGTACTACCCTTTTATGTAGCTTTGCTTTACATAATTTTTGAATAATTGTTTAGCCTTTGAATGCTGGCATGGTAAAAAATTTGCTCCTTCTTATCTTAGGTTTTGCATCCATTATCTTTCCATTTATCATCCTCTATAATTTTTATGTAGGTTCTAACTCCACTGAAAAAATTAGTAAAATTGTATTCCTCGAAGGAAGATTTGGGCTCCTTCTTGGATATAGCACGTTGAAAGTCTTCAATTTCATTTTTTCCTTCTGCTTTTTCATATTTTCCTTTTCTCTTCAATTTGTTACTTAGCTCAAGTGCTGTCACTGCAAAAGTATCTGGTTTTGGATTTGACATTGCTTTTCACTGGAAGCCCACCCTTGATCTACCTTATCTAGTTAATGTTGACCACCTACAGTCTTAAGATTTGTTAATCTTTGAGACATGGTTCAGCTCCAGAAGATACTGATGCGTCTTTTTCAATACTGGGAAAGGGCTAAAATGTATTGGTGTAAACCTT
This sequence comes from Swietenia macrophylla, assembly GCA_032401905.1. Classification (NCBI taxonomy): domain Eukaryota; kingdom Viridiplantae; phylum Streptophyta; class Magnoliopsida; order Sapindales; family Meliaceae; genus Swietenia; species Swietenia macrophylla. The sequence goes on along the minus strand of CP135562.1, from coordinate 1,630,937 downwards.
TGCATCTCAGATTTTTATTCTAAATTTATTTTCTTGCCAAATTACCTTTGTATCTCAGTTTTTTATTTTAAATTCATTTTCTCTTGAAATTAAAGTGCATCATAAAATAACCATACTTTGTACCGTGTGCAGGCAACATTCAAATCTCCAAAAGCTATTCGCGGAGGAATTCCAATATGCTTTCCTCAGGTTTGTGCTTCTACAAAGTTTTCTTATTGCTTCTTTTGACTGTATTTACCTAGCCAAAAAACTTACTCCATATTTGCAGTTTGCAAGTCATGGTTCTCTGGAGCAGCATGGATTTGCTAGAAACAGGTTCTGGAGCGTTGACACTGACCCACCTCATTTTCCAACAAATTCCTCAACTAAGGCTTCTGTTGATTTGATTCTAAGGCCCTCGGAAGAAGATCTGAAGATCTGGCCTCACAGGTTAGTTGTTGGATCTTTTGTCACTCCTGCATATTTTTATGAGGACAGTTATAGATATAGCTAGAATTTTGGTAAATTTCTTTTCTGGTTGAATTTTAGTACAAACTTTACCTTTATTTTCCTTTTTGCAGTTTTGAGTTTCGTCTGAGGGTAGCTTTGACTCCTGGTGGAGATCTGATGCTGACATCTCGTGTCAGGAATACCAGTGCTGATGGCAAGCCATTCTCATTCACATTTGCATATCATACCTATTTCTCTGTTTCAGACATCAGGTAATACTCAAACTTCCTTGATAATTATATGTAGGATAATTTTGTTTTTTTCCTTGTGGAAGATGCTACAATCTTTGATGTTGTTGTCACCTAGGTCATAACTGTTATGATGTTTTTATGCTTTCTGTCACTAGCTAGCTTGCATCTGTCTTTGTAATTCCCAAATTATTGCTCTGCTGGCTGGATACTACCAGGATCTGAATAAGTTCAGTCTTGTTTTGAAGAGCTAATGTTGAATGGTTAGGATGCTTAGTAGTTGTCTTTGTAGTTCTTTTGATATTAGGTAAGTGAATAACAAGCTTACTATCTTATTTACTTTATGATCAATGCTCTTGAATTTGTACTGGAAAATAAAGCAACTTCAAATTTAAGGTTAACTTAGGTTGTGCATTTTTTATTCCATAACCATGGCATCATTTAGCTGTTAGTTCCTGTTTCTCTCAGTGAAATTTGAGATGCTACGGAAAACCCCATCCTGGTCACAATTTGTTGTGATTGTACTAATTTGGGTTTGAAAGTCTTCAAATTTATCAAATTTCATTTGTTGGTGAAATTTTGCCACAGATTTTTGATATATACTTTGTTGCTGCCTATCTGTTATTTACTGTTCCAAGGTGAAACTGATTTATGGTGGTCTTCTGTTATTATGGAAATAATCAGTTAATTTTTGCAATCATATTGTTTGACTCTATATTCTACAGATTTGAGTAGTCTTTAAATTGGTTTAGTTGCTTGTGCTCAGTGAAGTACGCATTGAAGGATTGGAGACACTGGATTATCTTGACAACTTGCAAAATAAAGAGCGTTTTACTGAACAAGGGGATGCAATAACATTTGAATCCGAAGTGAGTTCATGGTACCATTTTTCTGTGGTTTCTTATGTTTATCTTGCTTTGCTGTTTACCTAATGCTTTTATTGTTATGCAGGTGGATAAGATATACCTCAGCACTCCTACAAAGGTAGCAATTCTGGATCATGAAAAGAAGAGAACATTTGTAATTCGTAAAGATGGGCTTCCAGATGCTGGTGAGATTGCTTCAGCTGATCTGCTTTCCTAAAAATGTTCTTGTTAGTTATATATTTGGTGCTGTCAGGTGGTATATTTATAATTTGAAGCTTCTCATGTACATAGATTTACTAAATTATGGGCCTTATGGTATATAACTTCTATGTAACTTTAGATAAATTAGACATGGAAAGATGATACTCTGGAACAAATACCATAATTTTTGGGCCAAAGGGATGCATGGAGCAACATTTGCTTGTCTGATACTGTAAAGTTACCTTAAGTCTATCTTATTTTGATAGCACCCGCAAGTTGTTTTGATATGTATCTATTTCATGCAGTGGTGTGGAATCCCTGGGATAAGAAGGCAAAGGCTATGGCTGATTTTGGGGATGATGAGTACAAGCATATGCTGTGTGTGGAGGCAGCTGCTATTGAAAAACCAATCACACTGAAACCCGGGGAGGAGTGGAGGGGAAGGCTGGAACTTTTTGGTGTTCCTTCCAGTTACTACAGCGGACAACTTGATCCACAGAAAGTTATCTCGGGCAGCTGAAAGATCCATCATTCTGGTCTATACTCTGTACAGGTAGTCTGTATATTTTGTGTAGGTGTGTTAGTACTGGAGTTCCACATCTATGTTAATACCTATTTGAGAAAGAACTGACATACAATAGCCTATACAACATTATTTTGGACCTGGAATTTCAGTATGTTTTATCCTTGCTTTATGCATATCTGACACGCAGTTCATATTTCATGCTTCAACAAATGCTGTCTAGATATTTTAGCTTTAGTGTGTGAAGCTTGGTTCAGGCATTGCCTCTAACAAACACTGAATTTCTACCTTTAAGAAATTTTTATGATATCTACTTTAGATTTTTCTGAGAGTTTATGACATGGGAATAGCATTTTTCTATGCTTGATTGTAATTGAATGGCATCATTACTTCTCTTCACTAATCAAGTATATTAGCACACAAAAAGAAGAAGATAAGGCATGCCCTGTATATGAATGTGGTTTTCAAGAGTGCATGTCACAATTAAAACTTAAAATTTTAGTGCCTAAATATTTCTTTCTCTGATGTTAATTGATTTGCTTTTTTTATCATCTGATATTTAAAAGTGAACAGATGGCTTAACATATCCCTGAAATATGCATTTTTTAGTCTATGTTCATATTGGTTTACTTCTCTATGCACATGGTCTCAAAATTGTGTAGATTGTGTACATTTATATCCAGAGAATTGTCGGCATGTTAAAATCTAAAACAATACCTTTAGGCATCCTCCCTTGGCTTATTCTTCCATTGCTTGCCCTTGTAGTCTACGCCAAGGATGGGCAGATTTTTGATGCTTGAACCTTTTGTTTGACCATTCAATAATCATATTCTATGGATTGCTTTAAATGTTATACGGCTGTTTTGTATTTTTTTTTCTAGAAAGTTATGCTGTTGTATCGTTATTATCATAACAGATGGCTTTTATTTGCAGGTATCATCATCTTGTATTTGTTTTCAGCCTGTGGATGGATCGTTATATTGAGATCTGGCCAATATTTTGTTTCTTCTACTTGCGAATTTCCCTTATCCGTTGGTGATTCATGATCATGATTAACTAGGAGTTGTCAAATAATGTAGCTCTTAATGACACTGTTTGTTGTATCATTCAACTTGTGTTTCTGTCAAATGGAAAGAACAAAGTACAACTATAATCAGAATGGTGAAGATTACCGCTACCGTGCTTGAAATGAGATTGCATACGTCTGTTGTAAAATGGAATTTCTTCTTGTCTTGGGTCAAACTTAGATGTCTTTTCCTTCTTTTTGTAAAATTTTTAATCAAAATTGATGTTAGAAACAGTCTGTCTCTTGATTTAAGTAGCTAAATTAACTGACCATCCCCTTCATGGTTGTGTACTACATCAAGTGCAGCAAACAATTTTCCAATTTAACTACTACCAATCAACGATTATCCTTAGTTAAAGCATATATACATGACATGATACATGGCTAATACCATCAAAGCAGACTTGGAATATTTCCACCGTAGTTTTATCTTTGGAAGTGTTTGCAAGTTGTTGAGTACTAACATGATATTGAGTTGGCCGGACATTCTATCTAGCATACTGACATGTGATATTAAGAATCCCAAAGGATTAAGCTTCATAAATTTCTTCTGTAAGCCCCAATCAATTTGCAAAATTCCTCAACTTCATGGCCGGAGTGAGTTTTAACTGGTACGGCTTCTTTGGTAATGCCAGTAGCATGTGATTCCAAATTTCCAATCAATTGTCGTTATGCAGTTTGTAATTTAATTATTCCTCTTAAGTAATTCTCTATAAATAATACACGATGTCATTCAACTAATTAAGCAGGCCAACACAGCATTTAACGAATGAGCTCTAATGGAAAATCAAAGCTTCTTCAATATTACCATTACTATTATTGTTCTCTCTCTTTTTTTAACAGGTGCTTCTGCTCAACTTAGTGAAGACTTTTACAAAAGCACTTGCCCAAATGTAGAATCACTTGTTCGTTTTGCCGTCACAATGAAGTACAGCCAGAGCTTTGTCACAGTTCCAGCAACTCTTCGTCTCTTTTTCCATGACTGCTTTGTCCGGGTGAGTGAGCCCTCATACGAGTTTATCTAAATGATCAATTAACATTTTTTGTCAACTGTGGATCTTTTTTAAAGATATGCCACTGGCTTTCTGTGTTTTGGTAGGGATGTGATGCTTCAGTGCTGCTATCGCCGGCGAATAATAGGGCAGAAAAGGATCAGCTGGATGATATATCACTAGCAGGAGATGGATTTGATACATTGATTAAAGCTAAGGAAGCTGTCGACTGTGATCCTGAGTGCAGCAACAAAGTCTCTTGTGCTGATATTCTTGCTCTTGCAATAATCACTTCTCATGTTCTAAATATATCATTGAGCATCTTCTTATTAGTTATGAAGTGTTAATTAGGTGACCAAAGCACCAAGTATAAAAATTTAATTGTGGTTATGCAGGCATGAGGACCTTCTTATAAAGCTGAATTGGGAAGACGGGATAGAGAATATCGACAATAACAAGTGTTCAGCACAAACTTCCTCATCCTGAATTTGATTTAGACAAACTCAACAAAATGTTTAGCTCTCATGGCCTCACTCAAACTGAAATGATTGCTTTATCTGGTACTTAATTTCATTTATGTTAATTTATCTCCTCTATTCTATACAATGCATTGCATGTCCGACCGTGATTTACAGTGTATTTATTTTTTTCAGGTGCACATACCACCGGATTCTCTCATTGCAGCTGCTTCTCCAAACGAATATACGACCTCAGCCGCAGAAAACGAATCAATCCCACGCTGAATTTCAGATAACCAGTGCAGCTGAGGCAAATGTGCCCTGCAAACGTTGATCCTAGAATCGCCATTAACATGGACCCGACGCCTAAGATATTTGACAATGCTTACTTCAAGAACCTTCAGCAAGGAAATTGTTTATTTACTTCTGATGAGATTTTGTTTACTGATAGAAGATCGATATCAACTGTCAACCTCTTTGCTTCAGACAACGAAGCTTTCAATCAGGCTTTTGTTTCTGCTATGACAAAGCTTGGTCGTGTAGGAATTAAGACTGGAAACTACGGAGAAATTCACAGAGATTGCAGCCTTCCGAGCTAGGAGATGTTTCAGCTCTCTTCAGTATAACTTAGTTTAATGTTTTTGGTTGTTTTTGTGGTGTTGAATGGCACTCTGTTGAAATTTCTTCATGGGTTTTAGTTTAAGTTGGATTGATTAATTAGTTGAAATTTTTGTAACCTATTCATAATAGGATCCATGTTGATCCCATACTAAAAATTCTACATTTTTCAATTGCAAGATTCTTTGAAATTCCTTCTGCTGCTGAGTATTTTCTTCTACTTTCTTCAAAAATAGTGAATATTTGCTTAATACACTTTCATTACACATGTGATTGGTTAATTACTTTCTCCAACATTCATTTTGTTGGTGGTGGATTTATTTGTACTCATCTCTTCTATATGTATATGTGTGTGTGTGTATACATATACACAGACACACTAATTTTTGATGTGTGCAAGAGTTTTAATATTAGATTGTTAGGTCAAATTAGCTCAAATACCATATTGAATTTGTCACTTGATGTAAAAATTTAAACTTTAAGATAAAGATTCAGACAATCATATCTAATATTACTTAATTATATTGTCATATAAATCAAACAATGTCTTACATTTGTATTGAAAAAAAAAAAATCAAAAGTAATGATGAACAAAGAAAAGTGGGTAGGTGGCAAGATTAACAAATGTCACAAATGGACAAGCTATTATTTACAACAATTTACACCCACAAATGGGTGTGTCTCAATTATCCATTTATTAGCTTGAGTTTACAACTAAAAATTAGGAGAGTCTCCAATTCATGAACCATGTAAATTTCATCATCCATCGGTCCATGCATGCAGAGTTTAATGGATTAAGGACATACAAAGTCAATAATTAATAATAAATAATTCAGCTTCTGTTTATGCTTAAACCGAAAAGCCAATGTGGCATCTTTTTTTCCTGATCAAATGTTGCACTTGAGCTGCTAATTGGTGTGTTGGGGCTGCCAAAATCTTCTCCTCGATCAGATTTAAACGAAGCTGGTGAATCAATCTCCCTGTTTAAGCATACTAATTCTTGGCTTTGATGAAGGGTCTGCTGCTGAAAACTTTTTGACATCTTCTTCTTGCTTGATCTGTTAACTCCAATACTTAGAGTCAATTCCACTCCACTATCTTCATCTAATTCTTCCATGCTCGTTTTGTTATTATTAGCCAATCGAGAGCTTGGACCTGCTGCTGCTTGATCTTCATTATCGATGGCGCTGACTGTTGTTGATATGTCTTCTATTGCAGCTGCTGGCCTTTCAAGATCAAATCCTCTAGCTGCCACTTTTTTGGTTTCTCCAGAACAGCTTCCACTTCTCTCCCTTGAGCATGGGTCCTCGATAACATTTTGAAAATTCAGCGTATACCCAGAAATATTTTTCTGTGTTGTTGAATGATTCAGTTTACTGGTCATGAATTGAGAATTGTTTACATCTGAGCTAGCCATTGAATTCCAAACTCTAGTATTTTGTTTGCATTCTTTCTTCATCTCATCCATCAACTTCTTCTGAACACTATACAGCCGATGGAGTTCTTGGACCTGTAATAATTCTGCAATGACTAAATATTTTAAATCTCAAAAGGAGAATAAGGGAATAAGTGCTTGATGATCTGACCTGGTGTTTGAAGATATCTTCGTGGATCTGCATTGTCTTTTTAATGGATTCTATGTTGTGTTTTTCGAGCATTCTGTCCATAGAGTCAGGAAAACTATTGGCTGATCCACTACTTCTTTGAAACTTGTTCTTTAGCTTTCCACTTTGGAAATAATTCCAGTCATCAACACTGTTGTGCAAACTGACGCTGTTGTTATTTGATGAAGCTGCTAATGGATTGATTGCCCATTCAATTTTGGTTCCCATGCCTGCAGAAACAAAATTAAAATCAATGAACAGTCAAATTATAATCTTACATAGAAAAAATCAGACAGATCAATCAATTGCCAAACGAATTTGAAAAATCAGACAATATAATAAATTCAATTTGATCTCTTTTATTAATTAATTTATTTTTCTTTAATGGGGTTTGTGTGATTTATCTGAATGAAGGCACGTGGCGGAGACAGAGTGTAGTTGACCACAATTCTGGGAGTCCAATGCTACATCTATCTAGGCACAAAAGAAAACACTGAATGACAAAGGATCTGATTCAATTCATTTTGCAGTCATCTCCAACTTCGCTCAAAGTTGAATGCAAAAAGAAGAAGAAGAAGAAGAGCATACCTGACCAATTCTTGATATTCAATCACCGTACTTAACATTATATTATATTAGTGAGCAATATTTTCCAGGAAAAAACTTTACGGTTCCCTTTTCAGGGGACCAAATGCAGGGCACGTTTGGGATTAGTCAGGTTTTCCCACATGGAAAAAGTTGCTCAAACAGGTGGAACCAAATGAAATTGTTTCAAAGAATGCTTTTGTGAGCTCTGAAATGGTTACCAAACAGCGCTTCAACAATGAAGAAGATGAGAGATGTGGGCAATACAGAGACCAAAAATATGAAAGTGGGTCTCTCTTTCTAGCTTGAGTGGCACATTAATATTGTAGCCATCCTTATTAACAGTGTTCTTCATTTTCAGGAAATTATTCCTGAAATGTATCCCCTTCTTTCTGTTTCTTCCAAAGCCAAAATCTTTTTTGATCATGCCCACTTGATGATCATATAACACGCACAAAACCATGAAAGCCGAAATTATTTTCATTTTATGCAGAAACTTAAAAGCAATTAGGATTATTTTATCAGCCAACAGTCGAGAGAGAGAGAGAGAGAGAGATGTTTTCTTCAGAAATCTATTAAGTAAGAACCAGAATCACTATAATAAGAAGTCCTTTTCAATTTAGATAAACGTTTGGCAAAAGCACTATTATACACAAACCAAAAAGAAAAAACACTGTGAGAGAAACAAACAGGCTTCAGAGATTAGAAATTAGCAAGCAAGAACATGAACGATGAAGATCCAAAACAAATCAAGTCTAGCAATAATATTCTTGAAAAATCAATTGTCTAAAATATCCTTATCACCTGCAAAAGTAGACAGCCAGATCTCCAATTTCTTGAACGAAGCTCATTGAACATAATATTCTTCTACACTCAAGCCAATTCTATGATCCATAACTCAATAGAAGAAAAAGAAAACAATGATATCTTCTTTATAACAGAAATCTACAGCGAAAAGCCAACTGCAACACGAGTGTTTTATGATTCATTTCAAGGAAACAAGGACGGAGCAAACTAAGCTGCAGTGCAACCGTATGCACCGGCAAAAAGCACTCTTGCCAGGCCAGAACCAGAAGCACTGTGCTTAGACAAACAAAGAGAATCCCAAACTTAAAAAAATACAATCAGGGTCTTAATAATTCAACCATGACAGGCTGTGAATGAAGAAGAGAGAGAGAAAGAGAAGCAAGAAAAAAAAAATGCAGGAATTGCTAGCAATGAGTGTGTAATATTTTGAGAGAAAGAGAGATGTTTGCTTATATAATATATTTATAATGTATTTATTTCTATCAAATGATGCTTTTATTATCTATTTAAATTAATTTCATAGCATATTTGTGTTGCAAACTGTACTTTGGAGGAAAATCAAAAGAAATAGGGGGCCACAAAGTCATATTATATAATAAAAACAAATGAGGCTCCTAAAATATAAACCGATTGATATATAACTCTCTGTGAACAAGATATTCCAGACTATGTCTTTGCAGAATATCAAGAAAATGATATACATGTATCATGGAAAGTTGGTGCTGCCTTCTCATTATAGCACTGATTTTTTTTTTTTTTTCTCTGGTCTTTTCATTTCTTATTTTCCTGGAAATTCAATGATTTTCAATTTTCCAATTGATTGTTCTCCCAGTACTCGACAGCCTTATCTAGTATACTGTTGTGAATGGAGATTTTATCTTAGTACAAACATCAGTTTCCGACATTGGGATTACATGAATATAGCTCTAGTTGATTCCCGTGCCAGAATTAAATTATTCAGTCTCGACATTTTTCCAGCATTGACACTGTAAAATTCTCCAGCAAGAAAATTACAGCTGTCCGATAAATAAAAACACGTTAAAAATTTTCTCACACATCCTTGAAAGATCCAGTTTCGGCTTGTCATTACTCATTTATTATTTTCTTGATTCTCCTAGGACGGTCCAGATACCAAAAATTACTCGATCATCGCAGTCATGATTAAGGTTCACTAACAATGTTATTTTCCAATAATCAATTAAAAAAAAGTTTTATATATTTACCTATACTATATTCAATGTGTGTGTGTGTATATATATATATATATTAGTGGGTAAGAAAGAGAACATAGAGAGAGACCATGTAAGATTGGAAAAGAGGAAACTTCCTACTGGCCATCACATTTTTCCAAAAGTTAAAAGGGCAAAAACATGCCAAACCAGAGCCAGTTAAGAGATCATTAAAAAAAAAAAAAATTGAAAACAAATTTTACAATGAATATCTGATATCTCTGAGGGATGGATATATAAAATTAAGAAATTGGAGCCACACAAATCCACATGGGGTGAGAGAAATATAATAATACAGGAAAAAAAAGATGCAAGATTTTAAAATTCGTGGCAGGCATACCTTGGCCTGTCCTGGTCTTAATTCTACTTTGAATTTTTGTTTAACTTTTATATTACATATTAAATAAGTTGATCTTGATCCACCTATCTCTACTCAAAGTCCCATGGTAACATGCCATTTGGCTTCGCTCGTCATCTCTTCTCTACAGTACTCCATCACTCTTGTTCATATATATATATATATATAAAATGACAACCGATAAGGAAATCTTTAGAAGGGACAAAAGTACAAATTAGGAGAAAATTCACATCAAATCGAAGGATAGTATGAAAGCAAATGGTAACGTGTATACTTGTTTCTCTTGTTTTTATGAAGAGAAAATATCCAAAGAGAAGAAGAAGACCAAAACCATGACATAGATTGGTCAAAACAACAGGGTTACAAGATTTAGAGATAATAAAGTTAAAATTTTAACCCATTCGATGTCTTCTAGTCTCTTCTGTGGATGAAATATAAAAGAGCAGAATTAATAATGAAGCCAATAAATAATAATGTTGTTTGTCCCAATCTCGAAATCATTCAACTCAGCTCAGCTATTTCTAAGGGACCACGAACACGATTCAGTACTGCTGTCTCCTGGCTTATTAGGCTATGATAAGCACTTTTCCTCAATCAACTTGCGTCACAACTTGTATCTTCTATATCTTGTTATACATCTTTTTCAATATCTAACTAAGCTTTGGTTTTTTGAACCTTAAAATACCCAAAAAAAAATTAAAATATATATATATATATCGTAGAAAATATGAACTACTTTATTCTTTAATATATATATTAAAAGTGCTGCGTGGGTGAATCGTAATGTAAAAATGTCACTTATTTTATTATTGACACTAATAATTCATGCCAATTGTATTGACAGAATCATGTGAACCACCCACACGCATAAATATTTTTATATAAATATAATACAAAAAGAGAGCTTTCATTTCGTTCCATTTTTCTCGGGGGATATATAATGAATAATTGGCGTGATTTCCCAAGCTATTTTCCTTAGGAAGGTTTGACAATAATTGTCTTGATTGATCTTCAATCAAAAGCAAAAGATATAAACAATTTCTTGAGATGGCCAAAGAACAAACACATAAATTTGACTAGGATGTATCCAGTAACCTTTCACTTTCATCCTTCATTCAGCCATTTACGTGCTAAAATATTGTCTTGCTGTGCATTTGTTTCATTCATTGATTTGATAGGTCGGTTTTTTGTGCTATCATTTATTAATTATAGCCAATCCTCCTTGACTTTTAATCACATTTCGTAGCTAGCGAATCTACATTGAACTCTCATCATTCCTAATCCTATAATTAACATTGACTTGTTTTATTAGTCTCTATTTCCACATGAATGATGATTCTATCTTCATCTAACACGGAAACTTTCTTTCAAAATTCATAATATTTAAAATTAATCATATTCGATAATTAAAACGATGCACACATTATTTGTATCTTTAAAAAAATTAATAATGCAATAGGTTATAAATTGTGTCTTTATTAATAATAAAATAATATAATAGTTAAAATACAAATTTTCTCGGAAATTCTTACAAGCAAAAGAAAGAATTATTGATGTATATCCCATGAAAGGTTGAGAAAACTGACAAGGACATGAACATGATACACAGTTCTCTCAATCTCAGGTGACTAGCTATAGTTTATCCTAATCTTATAATACAAGAAAATGTGAATGACTAGTAGAAATCAAAAAAGAAAGAGAGGACAAAAGAAAGTGATGGCATCTTTCAAAATTGAAATTGAAGTTAAAGTTAGTCTTAGTTCATTGGAATATTAATCAGCATGCGTTTGTAGGCTATTGGAGATACAAGCCACAGAATTGTGGACCCTTGTAATTTAGCAAGCTACATTTTTTCGTTTTCGTATTGTCTTCTCCTAACCATCAATCATTCTTTATCTTTTCGTCATCCTCTTTGGCTTTGTCCCTTCCTAATTTCTTTTACAGGAATTTCACTATCCAATTTCAACCATTATTTTCTCCTCAATTCTTCTTATTCTTCTTTCCAAAAAATATCTAAGTATTTATAAACGTATTCTAATGAGAAAATAATGTTTTTTTTTGGCTCAATAGTTGTGGTATTTTTATTATTATCCTTTTTGAAAAAAAAAATAAAAAATATTAACTAACATCAAGTGATTAAAAAATATTAAGATATGATCAAAATCATATTAAAAAAGTAAGATTGTGTTAATCAATTGATCTCACACTGGTTGTACATGTATGTTAACTATTTGAGCCGTCATAAATCCCATTTTGTATTCATTGAAATATGTTGACTTTGTATATCATTTCATTGTAAATGAACGATCTTATCATAGATCCATTGTGGTCTTGAAATTATATAATAAAAGAAATAACAATCCTAGTTGCAATCTCTATATCTAGTTTATTTGTAAGTTTTATAGGGTAGGCCTTATATACTGCTCTTGGGCAAGCCTCTCAGCAACTAAGAGATCCGTTCAAGAACAGGGGATCGTTGGAAGTAATGAAAAATTATTTTATTTTTTTAGTTGAAACTTTAGGCCGTTCTCTAGAAAAAATAACGAGAAAAATGACTCATAAAGTTGAGAGTAAGAGAAATATATAAACCAATGCTTCCACAAATTTGATTGTGGTTTACAATTTTATATATAGATTAAATTTAAGATATATATTAATTATGACGTATTAATTATACAAATTAAAAATTGTGTAAAATTAAGTAACTTTCAATCATTTTTCATATATACAAAGAGAGAGAAAGATAGAGAGATTCCTTTCAAAACTAGGCAACAATTAAGAATTAAATACAAATTGGATGGCTATTTTCATGGCATATTCACCATTTATTATTCATAAAAAAAAGAAATCATTTAGTCTAGTATAAACAAAAAGAAATCTCCGACATATCTCCCTCAATTGTTATCTAGTGAACAATTAGGTAAATACTCTTTGAAAATTTTCCACAACAATCTTATGAAATAGTCAGATATAAAACTAGCATATGTATCAATATGCTATTGCTTGCTTGGGAGAGAGTTTTTCCAATGGTTGACTTTGAGAATAATATATTTGGCTTCACCATAATGCATATATGTAACAATAATTTATGGGATGTTAGGAGAAATATGAGTAGTTATTTGTGAAAATGTTTAATTTTGTACTTAAAATATAATATCTCGGACATTCAACTAGGTCTAGTGGCAAATTTATAACCCAAAACCAAAAAAAATTATATATTTATTTATAATAATTAATAATTTTTAAATAAATAAACATAACATGATCCTACAAGAGGAATAATTTTCTAGTTGTCCTTTGCTATCTCACCACCCAAATGATTGGTTTCCTTACAGTCTGTTGCTTCAAATTGAATACTAACCCAATTGCTGCCATCTACAATAAATGCTGCCATGATCTCACAGATTCAACAAAAGAGTTCTGTTCACACTTTGGATTTTTAATGTGTAGATCTCTCATAAATGATGTGGGGTTATTCAACTGACACGCTTCAAAACCCAATAGATGAAACGTGATTTTGGTCCTGCTTTTAACATGTAGTTTATCCAAGTGGAAAAGATCCAAGGGTCACTCTCGAATAATATGAGTTTGAAGGTTGAATCTCCATAAATTAAAGTAAACATAGCACACCATTTCTTGATTGTGATGCCCACCTGTTCATCCAATAGCTAATTCTACATTGTTTTATAAAAAATTAACCATCTAGACATGGTTATAAAATAAAATTAAAATTGTAATAATTTTTTACTTAAAAGATATTTATGAAAAAATTTTAAAATAATGAACAAATTTAGTTCATTTGTAATCATTTTTTGACAATATTTTTTTTATAATAATCATTTCAATTATTGTATTTGATTCAAATAATTATTATTATTTTTTTTTGGAATGAAGTAGTATTTTACATATATTTTTATAAAACACGTAATTGTCATAAGATTACATGGAAAAACACAAGTGAATATAATAATATTCCAAGAATGTATTATCTATGTGTTGATTGTTCATTTAACCAAATTAGACGCAATGTGAACATCTTAAAAATTAAATAATGTTAATCATATCACATAAGTATCCCATTAGCTTCGACGTGCCATGTAATATCTGAAAATTAATTAATTTATTATGATGATTAGAGGTAGATCTAGGAGAAAATCAACTCTTGCGGAACCCCTTATTCACATGCAAAATACTTTTCTGTAGGCTTTGTGTTAGGCTCGAGAATCAGTCATGCAGGAGCACTCAGTCGGTCAGATAAAATCAGAAATATTTTGCATACCTTTGTTGACCATCCCCAACACATACATTCATATACATACACACACAGAGAGACACACATATATACATACATACATTTGAAGAAAATAAAGAAGGGAGACAACACGAGGGGAGGATTCTGGGACAGGGTGGTCATTCTTAGAAAATCCTGAGAGAGTTCCCACATTCAATGCATCAGATTCGGGAGTATGACTTATCAACCAATAAAAACAAACAATAATTTGGCAAAGGAATCTCTCTATTTTTGAGCCAAAGCTTATCTCTTCTTGATCCAATACTTTCCTTTTTTTTTTCGCCTTCATTTTACAACAATATCTTCTCTATCCCACGTTGTTCTATTGCTCCCCTTGTCCTCCTTTCTTATTCTTCTTATGCCCTGGACCTCAATTATTGCTTTCCAAATCATTCATTCTCAGTTTATTTTATGAAGCGGAAAGCAAAAGCATCTTTCAACAGATCATTGGAGAACCTTTTTTTTTTAATAATAATAATTTACTCTAAGAGGTGACTAAATTTTGAACTAAAAAAATTCATGATCAATACTTGCACCAATGACAAAATGACATAAGGTGGTGACGAGCAAACGAGAGAAGGATCACATGGAAGAGAGCATTATTGGTGGCAGATTTGTATTGAGAATAAGGGGAGAGAAGAGGCAAGAATCTTGAGGTTGATTGCATTTGCCCTTGAAGGGAGGGGATCTGCTTGGTTAGAAGGAAAATTTAAAAAATATTTATGTAGAGAAAGAGGTAGGGAAACCCGTGGCCATGTGTTGGATTAGGTTGGGTTGTTCGTGTTCAAAAAGAAAATGATTGTGATTTGGAGTTGTTATGTTGTTTCAAGTACAGATAAGAATAGATTATGTACCTATTTCCTAGAGACTTGCAAAATCCCACATGCCAACTCTCCCAAGTTTATTCCTTTTATTTTCGATTCGGTGGACTATTTTATTAAGATATTGATATTGATTTTAAATCTAACAGTTCAAGATATAAATCAATTAAAATTTAAGTTTGATGCTTCACGGTACAAGTTTACTTATCATGTTAAACACATTGTAATTTCAACAGAATTTGATGAAATTTAACTCCATTTCCGGATCTTGCAACTCCAAAATAAGACACATTTAGGTGTCTTATTAGGCAAGCCTGACTACGAGAATACTTTCTTCTTCTGTTTTGCAGCAAGTGGGAAATGCATAATTAGAAGCACTTTGTCATTTTATCAGCTTCCGGCAAAGTGGGAAGCCCACTAGGACAAGAAGGGGTCCTAGCTGCCTTAGAAAACACAGCCCAATAGGAGTAAAGTCTACCATGTCAGAGGGAGTCTTGAGAAACGGATGAAAATATGATGCAGCCCGGTCTAGGCCCGAAGCTGTTTTGATCTCAGCTTTCTATATTTTCTAACACCAACGTGGCTTCACTTCTTTCTTAATCCACAATCAAGAAGCCCAGAATTCTGTCCACAAATTTGGTACGCAGCGATTGGCAGATTTCCTCTAACGTCACTGCCAACCAATGAAAACCTTTTATATCAACATATCTTCCATGCAAAAAGAAGAAACAAGATAGACTGGAAAATAAATAAATAAATCAAAGACAAAAATTAAGGTTCCCCTCTGGTGGTGCTCCCAAGTTCTGCGGCTTAGCCATTCTTCTTTCATGGGGCGTCATTGTTTTTTATCATAAAGCAGAAAAATGGGAGCATTTTCAACACAAAGCCAAGGTTTCAGAGCATCATCAACCACTGCAATATTCAATCCAACATTTTCTTCTACTGAAAGAACCTCAGTCTTTCGTTTATCCTTTAAGGTGCCATAACTCTGCCAGTGAAGGTTTTCTTATTTTATTTATTTAATTTTGATTTTTTGCGTTTCATTTTAGAATTTCCGTCGTTTTGCATATTGTTTATGTAGCTGACTGATTATTTTGCTTTATTTTGTTTCTGCAGAACCCCATTTCTGGTTTCAGAGCGTTTTCTTCAAAACACAATTCTTTTCTCAGAGGTCAATTCCATAGCAGACACTTTCTTGGATTTAGTTTGAACCGTGCTAGGAGGAAACATAGAGGTAACTGTTAAGAAAAAGTTTTTAATTTAGGTATGTTGTGAATTGGGGTGGACTATTAATCCCTACAAAATGAAATTAATTGTTGTTCAAATATAATTAGACTGGTGATTGATACATATTGGCTATCAAATAGAAGTACTTAGCTGTTGTATTTTTTAAATTAAGAAGAAGTATAACAGTTGCATAGCTTTCATGCATCATCTATGTGATCCTTAGTTTTATACTTTACATCAATTCCTACGGCTTTTAACAATACCATTTTTTTCGTTACTGATCTGGGGAAAATCTTGAGCATTGCAATTACTTCTGTTCCATGGGGAAAAGAAAATGCAGCTTTCAAAGAGCTTTAAGAAGAAAATTCCTAAATAGATTGATGTGTTCTGGGGTAGTTTTTGAAATAAAAATTATGAATTCCTGAGTCGGACTGAGCCAAACTAGTTGCTTGATTAAAGTTAGTTCTGATTCTCATAAACTATACGTAGTAATCTTGAAGTTCAATAGTGCTTATAGAAGTATGAATGAGGTGTCACATTTGTGTGCTTAATAATTTTTTCAGGGTTTCTTGTTTCTCCATGCTGTGTCCTGCCATTAACTGAAGAGAATGTAGAGAGAGTGTTAGATGAGGTAAGGCCTGGCTTGATGGCTGATGGAGGTAATGTGGCTTTGCATGAGATAGATGGTCTTGTTGTGGTATTAAAGTTACAAGGAGCATGTGGATCATGTCCAAGTTCAACAATGACACTAAAGATGGGAATTGAAACCAAGCTTCGGGATAAAATACCAGAAATTATGGCGGTGGAGCAAATCCTTGATACTGAGACAGGACTTGAGCTAAACGAGGAAAACGCTGAAAAGGTCAGACAATAGATCCCATATAAAAGTGCTACTTACAAGAGATTTTCACGAAATTGTCTAATGCCACATAATTTTGTAGAATTAGGTTATTTGACAATAGTTTTCAGTATCTTAGCTATTGCAGTACAAGACATAAAGAAATGCACAGGAACATGAATGGATTCAAGTCAAAATGGTTAAGATGTCTCTTGAATTTATGTTTAGAGGGAAAATCCAAATATATTCCCCTGCTCTGTTTTGCTTCTACCAATTGCAATTGGCCACTTGAAAGTCATGGTTACTGTCAAAGAATATCCATTTGTAGCTTCACGGATCCGCAGTTTATCAAGGGTCATTTTTCACAACTATGGTTTAAGCTGGTTGCACTCTATGGCCTGAATTTCAACAAGTTATACCATACACTCTCGTACTTTCACTTTAGTGAGTGAAAGAGTTATGATTTATTGTGAAAATGATGAAAATGCTTCTGTTTACAAATACAAATAATTGAGGAAGTTCATAATTTCTGCTCCCAGCCTTCAAGCAAAAGTTATAATCCTAATTCTCTCTTCTTATTTTGTCTCTGCAAGTAATAGTTCCAGTTATTCATTTCACTATGAAGTTGGCATTGCTTTCTTTCCTAATCAAGATATTAAAAAATTTGCAAGGGCCAAAACCCATTTACTTTTCAGGTTCTTGCTGAGATTAGACCATACCTTGCTGGCACAGGAGGTGGAATACTAGAGCTGGTTCAGATTGATGACTATGTTGTCAAAGTTCGGCTTAGTGGGCCTGCAGCTGGTGTTATGACTGTCCGCGTTGCCTTGACGCAGAAGTTGAGAGAAAAAATACCTTCCATTGTGGCTGTCCAGTTGATAGATTAATGAAGAATCAACAATCAAGGCAAACATCATTAACTGTAAACCAAAGAATAGACAAATAGTTTACTGATCAATTTTCATCAAACCTGGAATGTAAGTGAATATGAGAGTTTTCAACCTGGAAAATATTTAGTTTCTTCACAGGATGATGTGTGCTTGCTATAATCCTCTGTAGTTGTTACGGGTAAGAATTGGGTAGTTGCCATGAAATGGTCCATTTTTTCTCTTGTTCTGCAATACATTTACAGTTTATCACCCTTGAGTACTTTGATTTTGAAACCAATTTGTTCAATTGTTTTGTAAAGAGAAAAACAGAACACGTAGGCTGCTCTTCTGCTGAATTGACAATGCCAAGGCTCTAAACAAGAGATGGAGACTGGTGTAAATCATGGCAGCTTCACTATTGTCCTTCCTCGGTTGGGACAATTTACTTGAGAAATTCAATTATATTGGTAATGTTTTGATTGAGATTCCTCTTGCCATGTCAACACTCTATCAACTGAAGGATCATATGTTATATACTTGTTGATATTTGTTCATACCACTGGCCGAAAAACAAGCAATCATACCATTACTGGTTGATATTTACACTTTCAACTCTGGCATATCAGATCTCTTTTGGCCCTTGTAAAAGGAGAACGGATGCCTGTTATAATCCACGAACTGATATGTTTTGAATCAATCTATAGAATGCCTGCTCATATACTCATTACAGTCCTGTTAACGAAGAGTTTAGGGAGTTGACTACTCTTAATTCATTAACACGCTCAAAGTGTGACTTCAATTGGGACAAACAACATCAAATTGCTTTCAAATTTGCTAAACAGAACCAAGGGACCAATGCTCGAGCATACAAGTATCACAAGGTTGCTTCTATTTGTAAAGCATAATTACATTCACGATGGAGGCAGTACGAGATCCCACAGTGGTACTTCAAAATACAACACTAGCTAGCTGAAATGCCTTGTAGGCAAAGTATTCAGTATCTCTAAAAATATTTCATCTTCAACTAATAGTCCTCATCTTCATCTCTTGATCCAAAGAATTTCCTCACAACAGCTGTAGCGGCACCAATGAACATGAAAAGAACCAAAAGATCGAATCCACCTCCAATGCCAACCGCGACACTAGGACCAGGGGCAAAGAAGGAAAATGGTGACCAACCCCAGCCACCATAGAACGGAACACCATAACCATAACCACCGACCAAAGGAGGGGCCACTGGCGGATTGATATAAATATTGGTCCTGCCCAGAAAATGAACACAATAACATCAATACTTGTGCAAGAAAGGGAGATTCGTTCATGAGGGACATCAAGTAAGTCCTCTTCCATGATTACCTGATTTCACATCTCATCAGCCAAACCAATCAAAATGTTTTGGGAGCAAATGAAAATTTTATGGGATTACAACTGAGTTTCTCAACTGGTTAGAAATTTGAAATAAGCTTTAAACTTCTAGAGATTGCACATATATTCTTAAGTTCATATACACTTCTTATTAGCAAGTGCATTGGTATGTGATTTCGTGTATCGTTATCAGCTTTACTTTCCAATTCCCGGATTAAAGCCCAGCACGAAGCGGACCAGCTGTCCACTGGATTAGCAAAAGCAGTCCTGTAAGAAGGGAGAGTAACTATACAACTTTGCAGCATAGATATGAAAATGACCATAGCCTATAGAGCACCTTCGCCCCTTAAACAAGCACATCCTAACACACCAGACTAATTTACAATCCCTTCTCAGTTGACTGGGATTAAGAGACAAAGAGGAATCTTGGAATAATAGTGTTACAGACACCATAGGGATTCATGAAAATGTATCTTGTTTGTACCATAAGGCTGCTACGCGATACAAGGACTATCGTATGACAGCTGATCAGCTATTAATCCTTCCCAACAATTAGTTCTCTGAAAAGAGTTAAAGTATATTGTACAGAAAGGAACTGCCAAAAGGGATGCAAAGAGAAAATTGAATTACCAACTCATTCAAATGGACTCCTATAAGAGATGATTTCATCTTCTTCTCAACCCGACAATCATAAAAGTCTAATTATGATTCTAAACTGAATAACAATCCACCTCAATTACGCTCTCTCTGTCAAAGAGTGAACTTCTAGACAATACAAACAATTGAGACAAAGACATAACCAGGCCGACATATATGTCAAGAGGCTCTGAGAACAATGTACTGCAATAGCAGTTTTTAATGCATGCAAAAACAAAAGCCTAAAGGGCTGCTATTATTATAACTCCATTGGTGTTTGACATGATTACATTACTAAAACTCCAGGTAATGAGAGGAGTTTGCAGCTTAAGGTTTCCCAATTATAGCCAAAAAAATGGTACAAACAAAGCAAACACTAGAGAGTCAAAGGAAGAAATAAGGGGGAAAATGGGAACTGTTTATTGCCGCCTTCTTACAGAAAGGGCTAACGATCAGTTGGCAGAAACAAACGACTTCTTGTTGGAAGGCAAAACAAACAAAATCCGTTTCTAACTCTTTCAGAACAATGACATTCATATATAAATAGGAGTTATGACACGACTGAGAATTCTCACCATTTCAAAGCCCGCAATTTCAGACCAATTATAAATTGTTCAATCTAACGTGCTGTGCCAGAACCGACAGCAGTCTAAATGAATGACTAAAGCTACCTTGAATTGCTATAAGATTTTGAGGATGAGCGGGGCCCCGACGACCGGAAAGCCTGACCACCAACTCTGCCGCCACTCTTGGCGGCATCTGCATCACCAACTGAACCCAGTGTCAAAACCCCAGCTGCTAATGTCACTATTGCTAACTTTGCCAATTGGTTCTCATTTTTCCTACCCAAACAAAAAAAAATAATAATAACAAATGAAAAACTCAATCTTCTTATTCATAAAGAAATAAGTCAAACCAACTGAATTAACTGAAAGAAGTACCTGGAACGATCTTTCTGGTCATCTGGTTTGTTTCTGCAAGAGACAACACTAACAGAAGTTAGATTCTTAGTTCTGAGCTTGCGGGTTGGTACAAGGGCGTTAATTAAGAAGCTCTGTTGAGATGAAGCTATGGACATGTTTTATTACTGTTGATTTTGTGTATCAAAATTTGGAAACTGTACCGAAATCAGTTGTTTCTGATAAGTTCCTTTTGCCAGAAATGCAAATATGAGGATTGCTGCAGATATTTTGTACGTTGACGTTAGAAAAACAACAAGCTCATCCATTTCCTGATACTGATTTAGCCACGTGGTTAGATTGTAATGGCTGAATGGAAGTTTCATGAATTGCATGTATCTCTTGTTTATCGCAGTCTATGCAACAAGTCTCAGCTCCAATCTCGTATAAAATTTTATTATTTCAGTCCCTAGAAGATATTGTGTTTATGCAATGACATTACTATTACTATTGTATGCATTGTACACTGCATTGTGCACCAACTAGTACTCCGAGTTTCTTCGAAGACCATTAAAAAAGTCTAGAATGACCAGGAATTAGACAGATAAGTCCGTGAACATGACCAAGACTTAGGATATGGAGACTCCAATTATGGACGTTTTGAGAGAAAAGGGAAAGACTTTGCTTCCTCTTCGCATGATCAGAGAATAGTCACCGTAATGACTCACCATTTCTCTTCTATTTAGATCGGCTCTCTTCTTTTAATTTCATAACAAAAGATGGGTTGGTTAACATGGTCTTGCCAACTTTTCTGCCTCCAATTACTGCTGTTGGGTTCTCATAGTTATGGAAAACTGTGCTCTCACGAGCAGAATTCTGCGCTGCTCCAGTTTAAGAAACTTTTTTCCTTTCAAAAGAGTTCTTCTTTTATTTGTGACGAATTTCAACGATCTTATCCAAAGATGAAGAATTGGAAAGAGGAAAATGATTGCTGCTCATGGGAGGGAGTAACTTGTGACATGATGACGGGTAAAGTGATCGGCCTCGACCTTAGCTGTAGTTGGCTTTACGATGAAATCCCTTTCAACAATAGCCTTTTTTTGCTTTCTCACCTGAGACATCTCAACCTTGCTTTCAATGATTTCAATTACTCTCATATTTCTCCTGGTTTTAGCCGGTTCTCAAGTTTGAAACTCCTTAACCTCTCTTCCTGCAATTTCAATGGGCCATATCCTGCAGCACTTGGTAACCTTACACAACTGACTCATTTGGATCTCTCAGGTAACGATTTTAGTATGGGGCAGGTTCCATTGTTTCTTTCAAATCTCAAGCAGCTCCGTCATTTAAATCTTGGGGCCAATAATTTGATTGGTGAGATTTCAGATATTCTTGCCAACCTAAGCCAGGTTTCTTATTTAAATTTAATGCTTAATCAACTAACTGGTCCAATTCCTTCTTGGCTAAGCGGACTTCGAAATTTAGCTACTATAATTTTTTCTTACAACTCACTCCGAGGAACTATTTCATCTGGGCTGTTTACTCTATCATCATTACAGCAAATTGACCTAAGTCATAACCAACTAACTGGCTCGATTCCAAGTTCCTTATTTGAACTTGAGAATCTGACTTATCTCGCACTTTCTTCAAACAATTTCAGTGGCAAAGCAGAACTTTTCATGTTCACAAAATTCAAAAACCTAGAAGTACTTGATCTTTCCCCATATAAGTCTATCATGGAGCAACACATTAACAGTCAACTCTTTATTTACCAAAGTTCATTGGTTGGGTCTATCCGCCTGCAACATAAGTGAGTTTCCAAAAATCTTAAGAGCTTTACACCAATTACGGGTACTAGATCTTTCCGAGAACAAAATCCATGGCAGAATTCCCAGCTGGGTGTGGGAAATGGGAAAGGATACTTTGAATCACCTAAACATCTCCCACAACTTTCTAACAGGCATAGATCGTATTCCGTGGAAGAATCTTAAATATCTTGATCTTCATTTCAATTGCCTTAAGGATCACTTATGATTCTACCCCCTTTCATGGAGTTCTTTTCAGTTTCAGGCAATAAATTGACCGGAGAGATTCCTTCATTGTTCTGCAATTTGAGCTCTATTGATTATCTTGACTTGTCTAACAACAGCTTGAGTGAAATGATTCCGAAAAATCTAGGGAGCTCTAAGAAGCTAAGAATTTTGGATCTGCGATTGAATAACTTTCAAGGCAGTGTTCCTCAAACCTTTGCAAATTCTAGTCATTTGAGGGCTCTTAACCTTAATGGTAATCAGTTGGAAGGACCATTACCACCATTGGTTAATTGCAGCTTGAAAGTTCTAGATGTCGGAGATAACAATATCATCGATACATTTCCTCATTGGTTAACAAATCATTCAGCTTTGGAAGTTCTTATACTGCGATCTAATAGATTTCACGGTCCCATTGGCAGCTCCAATACAATATTTTTTTTCAGTGCGTTGCGAATACTGGATCTCTCTCGCAATGAATTCTCCGGTGTTTTGCCAACCATTTATTTTAAAAAATTTGAAGCTATGATGCATGGAGACCACCAACCAGGGGAAGTTGAATACATAACGACAACTTATGGCGGTGAATATTATTCAGCATCTCTGACTGTGAAAGGAAACGACATAGAGATGGATAGGATTCAAACCACTTTTACGATCATTGATTTGTCGAGCAACCGATTTGAAGGAGGAATTCCAGAAGTGGTCGGAAAGCTTAATTCACTCAAAGGGCTCAACATTTCTCACAACAGCCTTACAGGCCCCATCCCGCCATCGTTGGGAAATCTGAAAGCTCTCGAATCTCTGGAACTATCTTCAAACAAGCTTGTGGGAAAGATTCCGTGGGAATTCACAAGTTTGAATTTTCTCCAGGTTCTAAATTTGTCCCACAACCAGCTTGTGGGAACCATTCCTCGAGAGAATCACTTCGATACCTTCCCCAATGATTCTTACATTGGAAATTCAGGATTATGTGGGTTTCCACTCTCAAAAGAATGTCACTAACGAGGCACCCGAATCATCCTCCAGAGCAGAAGATGATTCGGAGTCTGAAAATGGATCTGGTTGGAAATCTGTGTTGACGGGATATGGATGTGGAACGGTGTTCGGAATGTTTATGGCATATGTTGCAATCTCAACCGGAAAGCCCCGTTGGCTTGCAAAGATAGCTGAAGGAGTCTACGGCAGAAAGGTGGGAAGGCAGAATTACAATCGTCTTTATGGAAGAAAGTTTTAGCACTTGCAAGCAGTTCTCCTGGGTAAGTTGTGTTCATCCCTCAATATCCTATTACACATCCAGCTCAATTTTCGGAACAAATAGTATCTATTGACTATCAGTCATCAATAATAAAAAAATATATTTGAAATTTATTTTAAGAAGATGATAAATTAGATATCTTTGTTTGATCTAACATGGTTTGAATTTTTCGTTTTTTCAGTGATGGAATCAACTTTTAAAGGTCTCAACTCTTGGAAGTTCCTCATTTTCTTTTTGTTTCTTGTATTCTTTGTGGCCGATGGAACTGACCTTTTTGTTCTCTCTCCTCTTATTAATAATTTCTCTTTCTTAGATAAATTGTGTGATGAAGCAGAAAATTTTAAGGACCTAAATGGTTAATCCCTTTCAATTCGATGCCCTAATACCACAGTTGTTCAGTTGCATTCTTGAGTTTTAATTTTTTGTGAGGGACTGGATGCAGTATGGCTTGGTATGTTTTAGGATATCATTTTATTCACCTGAGCAATTCATTTATAATATAAGACCTGACGGGCATAAACATCCGACAGTTTGAAACATTTGGTCTCTGTGTCATGAAAAATTTGGATGTTAATGGAAAGGAACACTGAGGCGACGTGTGAGAAAAAAGCAAGGAGAATTATGGAATTGGAAAGTAGGAAATTGTTTAACAAGCGACCTTGCATTGCATTACGTTTCCGAGAGGAAAATAACCAACACAATCCTTTCTTCCGGTGCTGGAAAATACACAATCCTTGCATCCGGCACTGGAAATAAATAACAAGCAAGGATATGTGAAGGAAAGTAAACAGACTAGGAGAATTATGGTGAATACACGCTCTCCTATCTTGAAACTCTTACTAATTAGAACTTCTCTTGAATAGGTTACGACATTGAACCAACCCACCTTATCTCTCTCAAGCAATGTTTCTTCCGGTTTATCAGACAGTGTAATGCTGCTGGATCGTATCAATGTCTAACCCCTTCAGCTTCACCACTGACTCCACATGGCCCTTGAGTGTGTGAAGCTCTCGAAGCCTACAACCACGAAGTGAAAATAGGAAAGGGTTCCAGTTTAGTGTTGAATAATTGCTAACCAAAAAGAAAAGATAAGCGTGTAACAATGTTCAATTCATAAGATGGTTGATTGGAAGCTAATTTACCTTGCAACCTCAGCTCGTCTCTTGGCCTGCTCTGCAATCTCAGACAATTCTCTGTAGCTACTCTTTTCGGGGAAGAGATTAGTAGTTTCTGGTGGTTGAAGCCCATGCAGGGTCCTTTGAGCAAGAGCCCATTGAGCTTCTCTCTCTTCTTTGCCATAATCTTTCTTGGTGGTGAAAGCAGTCTGTTAACATAGACCAGTAAGTTATAGTGCACTCATCAAACTAATATATTAAAATTTTAGAATTGGAAAAAAGATTCTCTTGGAAGAATATATATGTGCCTTGTTTTCAAGCAAGTTGAGCCAAGCCTTCCCACTTAAGATGTAACGTATGGCAAACTTCATTAGGTCAAGAGGGACGTAGAAGACTATACTGTAAAGCCAAATGACACCGGCCCATCCCCAGCCGACACCCTTAATTCTTGCGAAACCCCAGTTGGCATATGTAGCTATCAAAGTTGCGACCTGAAAATTGAAAACAATTTTAAGCCTACAGCCAATTTTGGGAAAACATGAAACTGATCATCCTTTGTTAAAATAAATGTTCCGAAAGAATATTCAAGGGCAAAAATTCTTACCAGCTGTGCCAATATGAATGCAGTGACTAGCAGAAGTCCAGGGCGTTCAGCATATGACCAGCTGCGCGACCGAGTCACGAAAATCAGAGCCTGACTCACAATACTCACTTGTAGATACAAGGCAGCCATCATTTCATGCTCGCTATTTCTTATAGATCTTACACCAAATTTGTCCTGTATTTGTCAGACACAAAATATAAGTTGAATAAAAATCAAAAAAGAAATTTCGAATGTTTATTATAAAGGCTATGCAGGCAAAGCAAATTCGATCTCTCTTACTGAGAAGAAGTCAGTATCATGCATGATCCAGAAGAAGATAACAGTCATCAATGCCAAGTAACCTCCAAGAACGATTCCAGTAGCAAATATCTCTTTCAATTTCCAGCTATCAGGCAAGGGAGATGGCTTCACCCTATCCTTGGAGATTGTCATAATTGTGCCTAAAAAATATAAAAGTTAATGTTCTCAGTAATCCAAATGATCATGCTTTGTAAGTTAATCCCTAGACATATTAAGGACTCACCATCATTTAGAATGGCAATGATCAAAACCATGAATGGAGAAAAGTCGAATTTCCATATGAGAGCAATAAACATAAAACCAAACTGCACAATTGAGAAAGCATATGAAATATCAGTATGCATTGCTTTTGATATCAAATCACATTGTTCAAAACCACCAATATTTACTTACCACAATACGTATTGTGATAGAGACTGCATAGATCTGCCAAAAAGAAAAAAAGGAAACTGAAATGAGTTCTTCGAAATGAAACCCTAAGCATGTTTTAGAAGAAAAGAAGAGAGAAACATACAGTGTAGTTCTTCATCCTTTGGAAAATAGCCCTGCTAGTCAACACAGCACTGATAATGACACTCAGTCCAGGTTCGGTGAGCACAATATCTGAAGCACTCCTTGCAGCATCAGTAGCATCAGCAACAGCAATACCAATATCGGCCTTCTTCAGAGCAGGGGCATCATTCACACCATCTCCGGTCATTCCACAAATGTGCTTCCTCTCCTGCAACTTCTTTACAATTTCATACTTGTGCTCTGCAGCCAAAAAGAAATAGCAATTATAAGGAACAATTTCAAGTTTTCAGGTTCAAATGAGAGTCATAAAATTTCATGCTTGTGACCAGCCAGCATGCAAGGGAGACCCACCAGGAAACACTCCAGCAAACCCGTCAGCCTTCTCAATCAACTCTTCTACAGGAAGGGCAGCTATGCTTGCATCCTTGTCTTGGCCAAGTAAAGAAGCAGAAGGGTACATGTTAGTTCCCATTCCAAGTCTACGGCCAGTCTCTTTACCGATGGCAAGCTGATCACCTGATCATTGTCATTCTACAATTTATCATTGATTCAAAGAAGCAAATAACTGATTTGGCAGAAAAGGTAAATGAATTAATTTACCGGTAATCATCTTAACATTCACTCCAAGATTGAGAGCCCTGCGAATGGTTTCAGCACTGTCATGCCTTGGAGGATCAAAGAGTGGCAGCAAACCAACGAATTGCCATGGAGCACCAGCAGATTCTTTTGTTCTCTCTGGCACTTCCTGCAAAATTTGCGGCCATGGAAAAGTATGAGGGCCCTTTCCATTCTATAATGAAGAAAAAGAAAATAAATCAAATTTAAAAAGAATACGAATAGAACCTGTCTAGCAACGGCCAAGGAACGAAGCCCCCGATCGGCATACTTATCAATAATAGCATGGACTTTCTTTTTAAGATCTTCCTTGGCATTGCAAAGGGCCAAGATCTGTTCAAAGAAATAGAATAATTGAGACAAATGAAGCAGCGAATGCCTAGTAAATTTTCCAGTCTCTCTGTGTGGGTAGGGACAACTGGATATAGTAACAAGAAGTCTACCTGCTCAGGTGCACCTTTGCTTGCTCTGTGCCAGTTGCCATCAGAATCAACGTAGGTCAAAGCAGTCCTTTTGTCCACAGGGTTGAATGGGAGGAAATGCACCTCTCTGATACCTGCTCGTGCCTGCATGATGTAAATACAAATTTATATTATTACTAAATCAAAACTTTTATTCGGAGCACAATCAACAAAGTTATGTGAGTGTGGAAAGATTAACACCTCCTTAGGGTCAGCAAGCATTCCAACAATGGCGGCATCAATGGCATCTTGATTTTCGGTTCTAGAAGCCCTGGCCGCAAGCAGAATCACATGGTCTTTTTCCACTCCCTTTATAAACACCTCAACCAAGTTTTTGTCAACACTCAGCTTGTTAAGGGTCAGTGTTCCTGTCTTATCACTGCATAGGACATCCATACCAGCCATTTCTTCAATAGCAGTCATACGCTTGGTGATAGCACCCTGCTGAGACAGCCTGTGAGAACCAATAGCCATCGTAACTGACAAAACCGTTGGCATAGCAATGGGAATGCCACCAATCAAGAGAACCAAGATGTTTTCAATTCCCTGTCTGTATTTACGGTGCTGAATTGGATACATGACTATGATCTCAACCAACATTCCAACTGCAATGGAACAAATGCAGAAGTTTCCAATTGCAGTAAGCACCTTCTGGAAGTGTCCAACTTGGTTCGTGCTGTCCACAAGATGTGCCGCCTTCCCAAAGAAGGTATGAACACCAGTGGCTATAACCACAGCCTCTATTTCACCTTGTTTGCATGTTGAACCAGAGAAAACCTCATCCCCGGGACTCTTGGTTACAGGAAGTGATTCTCCTGTGAGGGCAGATTGATCAATCTTTAAAGGATCACCCTCAAGAAGACGAGCATCAGCAGGGACAATATCTCCCAATTTGATGCTAATGATATCTCCCGGAACCAGAATTGCAGCTTCTTGCTCACTCCATTTATCATCCCTAAGAACCTACATATACATTTTCATGAAACATTAGTGAAAAGCCATACGCAATTAAGAAAGTCTTTTTGATATGCTTTTTATCCAAACCACAGCTACACAAATAGAAAATCACTAGCATTGTAAGATAATTCACTCGATTTTCAGTTCCAACAAGAATTAATTGTATAAACCTTAGACGGCCAAGCCATCAAATCAATCCAAAATGAATATATACTCCCTGAGACTGTTCCATGTCACATGAAATAGCAATACTTACAAGCTAGTGCATATACATAAATATAAGCTTTTGGATAATTTCTCTGCAAACAAAGTTTAGCTCTCTATTGCAACCACATATACAACTAGGTTACTGTATATTACCTTAGTTTTAGGAGCAAGACCAGCCATAAGAGCAGCAGCAGCATTACCAGCGTTGTTTTCTTCAATGAAACTGATGGTAGAGTTGATTACCAGCAAGCAAACTATACCAACAAAATCTTGCCAATCCGGAGGCTTCCCACCACCGTTAGCCAAAGCAATGGCCATAATAGCAGCAGCTTCCATGACCCATGAGAGTGGATTCCACATGAACCCCAGAAACTTGAGTATTTTGCTTTCCTGTTCATTTACCAAAACGATCATTATGATCAACCAACTTCATAAAAACAAATTGATAGCCACTGAATTATCAAGTAAAGACCTTTTTCTCTTCTAGTTTGTTTGGGCCAAAGATTTGAAGCCTGTTGGCTCCTTCGTCCGAGGACAAACCCTCCCGCGAACATTTGAGCTGCTCGAACACTTCGTCAATGGGAATACGTTCCTGTAAACCAGTTATTCATTCACAATTATTAATACATATAATAAATATCTTGCTAAATTATGCATGCAATTCGCAGATATAAGTTCTTTCATATTTCCTCTGTTCATAAAATGGATGACTAGGTGACAGAGTTTGACTCGTGACTCAAAGCGAGTGAACTCCGGAAAAAACGAGCAAGCGTTGACTAACGCGCCGACAAGGTCAAAAAGGTGTTCTGCCATGTGAGACAAGACTCCACTTGATCGCGGGGCGTGACTTCCACGCGCAACGAAACCAATAGTTGGTTCTCATGCGTAAATTAGAAAACAAATAAAGGGCAATAGAGTCAAAACAAGTAGAGTAAATTGAACAATCCGAGAAGTAAAGATCAGATAGCGAGTCCGAACCATTGCAGGCGATAACATTCGAAACATTCGAAAGAGAGAGAAAAGGCAAAAGTACCACGGAAAAAGTACTGCAAAAATTCCAAAGCAGCAAAAACAAAAAAAAAGAGAGAGAAACTTAATAATAATCGAAAGAACAGATTAAAGTATTAGCGATTAAACATAACCAAACAATGCTCAATTCAAAAACTGTTTTGTTTTGGTTTTTTTTTTTTTTTCTACTTTTTCACGTGTTTGGATCCATGCTGTAGGTAATAACTAAGATGGGTCTGTTTGGTTAGTGGGAAAAGGAGGAAAGAAAATAGTGTTTCAACTTCTTAAATATTGTTTTATTTCATTTATATCAAGTGGGTATAAGGATTGTCCCTTGGAAAAGAAGATATAATTATATAACACAATAAAAGTAGAATTTAAAGTAATCAAGGAATCCATCAATTCCTTCAGAGAAAGAGATCAGAGAATTCATTCTCCTATCAAGGACATAAAAAGATGAAGAAATTTCTGAAAAATGGCAAGGAAATCTCCCCATTTGATCCAGACTTCATTCAACGAGAACAAACAGAAAACAAAAGGCAAACAGATCTCATTTTATACGAAACAAACATCATGCAACAACTTGAAAGCAAAGAAACAGAGGAAAGGGGAGAGAAAACGAAACAATACCAAATCAACAGTCTCGTTTCTGATCTCCTCGAGAGATATACTCTTCTTATCTCCCATCTTCCTCTATTCGATCCCACCACACAAACGAAACAAAACAAACCACAACAGTAGTAGAGGATTTTTTTTCAGAGAGAGTAAGCGAAAGTAAAGAACATTGAATGAGATTTGTTATCCCAATAAAGGATGACTTCATACGCCTGAGGCAGTGAAAGGGCAATGAGGTTTGAGCAATGTGTACCGAGTCCTTTTATACTCTCTCTGAGGTCTCAGCGCCTCATAATATGACCAGCTGTTTAATATCTCTCTCGCTCACGCCTCGCTGCAAAGGGGGTCTCTCTGTATGTTTACAAAATTATTTTTTATTATTTTCATTATTATTTTATAAAAAAATTTTATTTCTAATAATTTTACTTTAATATATTTTATAAAATACTTACCTTACTCTTGTCATCATAAATTATTAATCAAAAGATATATATTTTTAATTTATTTATTCTTCGTAAATAATATTTTAATAAAAATATTTTTAATAAAATTATAATTTTTTTTATGAAATATT
>CP135562.1:1540768-1594786 GCA_032401905.1 Swietenia macrophylla | reverse complement strand
GTGAAAATGTTATGGGGAGACGTGCCCGCGAGAGTGAGTCAGTTTGACCGGAAGAGCCGCAACTAACGGAGACCATTATGAAACAGAGAAGCTGTCAGACGTGTACCGTGCTGCACCGTCCGTAGTTCAAGGAATTCTTTGCTTTCCTAAAATTTTAAAATCTAAGTACGACCTTCTGTACGTTACGCAGACTTATCCGCTATTTACGGGA
Source organism: Swietenia macrophylla (assembly GCA_032401905.1). NCBI lineage: Eukaryota > Viridiplantae > Streptophyta > Magnoliopsida > Sapindales > Meliaceae > Swietenia > Swietenia macrophylla. The sequence continues at coordinate 1,594,575 of CP135562.1, read as the reverse complement.
CAATAAATATTATTTTTTTATTAATAATTTTAAATTTTAAATTTTATATTAAAAATATAAAATATATAAAAAATATATTTTATATTTTAATTAAATTAATTAATTTAAAACCCACTTTATGTGACGTGACGTGGGATTTATCAACGACGTTAATTTTCATGATTAATGTAATTAATCATACTCATTTTTTAATAAAGCAAAGACAAACATTTCCACGGCAAAACATGTTGCTGCCTTTTCATAGAGCAAACGCCACGCTTTCTTCTTCTTCTTCTTCTTCTTCTTCTTCTTTTTAACTCTATAATATTTGCAAGTCAAAATTGCAATCAATCAAAATGCATTGCATGCGTCTCTCCAAAGCAGCCGAGTAATGACAAGAGTCATATAACAACGATTTTGTACTCTTTTTAAGTACCACTTTCCACGGCATCCTACCATCGTTTTGTCTCACTACATTATACAAAGTTTGTGGGTGGCACTAACCTACCGAATCCGTTCACGTGATAAAATTATATTAAATATTTTATATTTTTGTTATTATTTATATTAATTATTAATAGTGATAGTTCGAAGATAACTGATATATATATATATATATATATAATTGGTTAAAATTTTAAAATTTAATTTAAAATTAAAATTCTTTAATTTAAAATTAGTTGTGTAATATTATTTATTTTTTGATCAATTACTAAATTTGATAAAAGTTATATTTTAAAAATTGATCTAAATAAAGACAATACGAATTTTTGAAGTGTCGTGCTTATTAAATCTAATGTTAAATTAAAAAATAAATAATACTACATAGTTAATTTTAGACTTAATCCTTAATTTTAAACTGAATTTTAAAAAACTAAAGTAATCGCCTTGTATTGTTGTCCCTAACATCACCTTTGTATGTAGTTTCTTAAAATTCAGAGTGAATATTAATTATGAATATATAAATTAAAAGTTCGATACATCAATTATATTGTGAAAATAAAATTAAAAAAGTGTTTCATAATCATAAATATGCTAATTGATTTGTATATTACTAGCACTTGTAAAATTAGGGTTGGGTGACTACACTTTGTGGAACATGAAATCTAGAGCCAAGTATATTAAAAATGTACTAGTCTGCCTAACATTTTTTCAAACATTATATTATAAATTATAATATAGTCCTACTTTATAATAAAAAATAATAATAAAATAAAATTTATATTGAAAATAGTTATATTTTAGAATCTGATCTAAATAAAGATAATACAAATTTTTAAAATGTAATTTTTATTAAATTTAATATTTAATTAAAAATAAATAGTACTACATAATTAGTTTTAGGCTTAGTCCTTCGTTTTAAACTGAATTTTAAAAAATCAAATTAATTGCCTTGTATTGTCATCTTTAACATCACTTTTGTACGTAATTTCTTAAAATTCGTGAGTGAATGTTAATTATTAGTTTATAAATTAAGAGCTCAATGCATCAATTATATTATGAAAATAAAATTAAAACAGTGTTTCATAATCATGTAAAATTACTAGTACTTGTAAAATTAGGGTTGGATGATTACACTTTGTGGACCATGCAACCTGAAGCCGAGGATATTAAAAATGTACTAGTCTACCTAACCTTTTTTCAAACATTATATTATACACTATAATAGAGTCCTACTTTATAATAAAATAATAATAATAATAATAATAATAATAATTGGATGTATAAAACTATATACAATACCTATGTATTGATAAGGAGAGTTTGGCACTATGGCCAATTTTGCCTTATAGCACATGGTGTACCATGTGTCATGTGTTTGTTTCCCCCTCCAATTATTGTGAGCCATATTTTCTTGCCTAAAACCCACTTTCTAACATCAATTATCTTTCCAAAATAAAGATAATAAAAAGGAAAATAGTACGAAATTGTTCTTAATCAATTACTAGTATTGTTGGATTTTGATCATAAGTTTGATTGCAAATTCCACTAAGGACAAGAAGTTACCAACATTTTTATACTTTTTATTTAATACAAAATGTTGTCACTTTAAAAGAAGACATTATCAAATGATTTAAATAAACATTCATGACTACTAATTAAATCAATTTTAATAAAATTAAGTAAAATTATGCATATTATTCTTTAATCAAACATCATTTATATTGAAAACTGAATTTAATTCATAAATATTATTGATTCGATTAATAAGGTCAATTGAGATGATTTTGAGATTAAATTTTATTTATTATTAAAAATTAAAATATTGGTTTAATTTTTTTTAAATAATTATAAAACACCTTTAGGCTATTTAGAAGTGAAATGACACAAGAACTATAATCACAATTGTCAACAAAGCAAAAGTTTGGTCTATATTTTATAGGATTTGACCTCAGAATTTGTTTCACACAGACTATAATTTGCAACCAGAGAAATTCAATGAGTGATTAAGATTTAGGAATATTTTTAGAAAATTAATAAACTTAATGAAAAAGACAAGTATAATCAGAATTGAGAATTAGAAATGAATAAAGGAAATAACATGCATGTAAAGATGAGTCACAAGATGGTATATGTCTTTGTGTATTTGACACACAAGATAAATCCACTCTTTATTGTGTGTTTATAGATTGGCAATTAGTACTACTCTTATCTCTATTCAAGGTTTTTCGTTTTTATTCTCTTGGCTAATTTTTTTTTTATATATTCTTTTTTGAATTTTACTTTCAATCCCAATATTTTCTATCACTATTCTAGTGATGTCTTCGATAAAAATATTTAGAACAATAAATTTGATCATTTGAATATCAATAAAAATTCTTATTTGATCGTGTTTATTAATTATGATACACACTTATAGTACAAATATTTTAAATCTTACTAACCCATTATCAATTTTTTTTAAAAAAAAATAACTAACCCATCATGAATTTTTTCAAAGAATTTTTTAGTCCTACTAAAGGGGATATATCAAATTATTATGAAGTTATGGCCTTAGGTTAGGGCTATATCCTTTACTTTCTAGATAAATAAATAAATTATTCTTTCATCAAATATTGTCACATTATATGCAAATGATATGTTGTCTTTCGATATTTGTATCATGTTGGACCGTTATCATATTCTTATATTATATACATGTATTTTCACTTTAATTTACCTTTATATGATATTTGTATTTGTGCGCGCACACATAAGCATATTCCACAATCCATGATTTATGGCCTTGCGGGATTGTCCCACTTAGCTAACAAAATTGCATATGGATCTTATTAAATTGAAAAGGAAGAAACAAAATTGACTAGGAGGCAGCGGCCGAAATTGAAATACAAAGAGTATAAGAAAGCATTATTGCCACTAAAAGAAACACACCAAACATCTCCTCTCCTTGGAGAGAAGAAGATCGTGTGTGATTGTATCCACCCTTCTTTGTCCCAACTTTTTTGCCCTTTTGGGTGTGTATTCTCTTACACTTTCTTCATCATAAAGATTCTTGAATATGAGAGCGTGGCTTGTTTCAAGAATGATGGTACGCTCTCACAAGCAAAAAAGAAAGAGAGAATATAGACCGATTCACGAATGATAAGCAATACTGTCACAAACCGTTATCTTCTTAGCACAATATTTTTACGATTGTATGATATATTTTATGGAGATGCTTAAGCTTTTGTATATAAATATGTGTGTGGGTGTGTGTGTAAACTGCAAAATATATGGTAGCTTTAGTCGTTTGCAAAAGGCATATTGACAATTTCAGAGAATGTGTTGGTGGGTACTTTGAATCAAGGGCATGACTGGCTTGAATTGATGATAATTTTTGAGAAAATTGGAAGGTAGACAAAGAGATCCACTAAAAGGACAAGGGGGTTGGTATGTTGTTGCCAATCTTTCTCAATTTTATTTTGCAAGATCTTCACTTTCTATCTCAAACAAGCAATGATGAAAATCCCTATGCAATCGAATTCCAACTAGTAGAAAGGGATGTATGCATTGCATTTATTGGCCTCCACAAGAGGACATCTTGCTTTGCTTTGCTTTGCTTTGCTTTGGTTGTGTTGTCTTAATTCAATTCAACTTCTCGATTTTCTTGTTAAGATTTTTTGAGTTGTTGTCAAGGAACATACCCTATGAGAGATTTGACTACAATCCTACCATGATCGATGAAAAAGACTTACTTGTAATGGACATATCATGTTATTTATTTACGTACAATACTATCACCCATAAAATAGAAAATCAGATCAATCCCTTTAAAACTAAAAAAAGAGAGGATTCTACAGTAAGGTTATTGAATAAACTTTTTCATTTCGTTGACTTGTAGAATGCCCATTAGATTGTTCCAAAGACATAATTATGGGCATGTCCCTAGCTAGCAACTAGGTTAATTGAAGGGTCATAAATTTCCATGTCCATAATTTACCATGCCCTAGTACCAAACCCCACCCTACCCTTCGCCATTAGGATTGAGTCTAGGGTTTCTAAAAAGTGACTCATCATCTTTAAAAGCAACAATTATTAGCTACCTTTTATGTTTCGTGAATGATTACCTAAGAAAGATTAGTGTGACATTATATTGCATGCATAGATTGTCCTAAAAAGGTTTCTTTGTGTCATTTAAAATGTAGTAGAAGATCTTGCACGGCATATCTTTTGAGCCATTAGGTAAAATAATGAAGAATAAAGGCTACGTTATGGTTTAACAATTGGTCAAAGAAAATCAAGAGCAACATTGGGATCCAATTTGCAATTAATTAAGAAATATTTTTGTTGGATAAACAAATTGAAGCTTGGTGAGTGACAATCGGTAGGCCAAGAGTTGTTCAAACATGAGCCATTTTATTAATTTATCTATTTGTTTGTTTATGATTTTGGTGAAGTCACAAAAACCCACTTGGGACGAAACAAATTCTCTAGCCAAATCCACTGAAATCACACCCAAAAACTCCATTACATAAGACAAAACTTTTCAATCAAATTCAAACAGACGCATGTTTTAGAAGTCTATGAATGATTGAAATAGATTAAGTGTTGTTTAATAAAATGGAGAAGTGCTTATCACTACTTTACAATGATTTGTACAAAAGTACCTTTCAAGAAAGTGTTTTCAGACTCATCTCAATTAAAATTTGAGCGTAGACAGATCTGACTGACCTTCAATGTCAGCGATGTTACGCCAGTCAAACAAATGATTGGGCTTTTGTCATAGAATTGCTTTTGGTCCGGATTTAATAAAATGGGTTGAGCTGGGCACACTTAGCATTAATCTCCAACAGAAGATTCCAATACCGGGATTACACTTACCTGGGCCAAGATGTCAGCCCAAGTGGAAAAGAAATACTTAAAACTGTTCCAGTTGTAACCCAAATCGGCCATAGTTTTTCAGTCCAAACTATTTGATCTGCATCTGTAAATTTTGGGAGAATTAAAACAGTGTTACATTTAATAAGAACATGGTATGGCACTTCACAAACTACCCTGACATAGAGGGCTGTGTAATATAAACCCTAAACAAATAATTAACTGGTGCAAAATTTATAGCAAAAACTTGACAGGTAGGATTTCCTCTCATCAGACTGCAGATAGCGCTGGAAACAAATCTCACTTCTGGATTTCAGCACGTCAAACTGTTTATGTTGCTGCATATTGTCAACGAATAAATGACTCAAATCAGTAACAGTTTGTGCTGTAGGCAACGTGCCAAGAAAGAGTAACAAAATCTGGCCATGCACGACAGAAACTAAAATGCTGGTTGTAGTCAAGAATTGAAAAGAAGTTATTAAAGCTGTATGTTGAAGAAACACAGAGGCATGCACGTAGACGCTAAACCAAAAATTTGCAGATGAAATAGAAAGGTCCATTACCTTTAGCAGAAGGCTCGTCTTGAGGTTTCATAGCTGGGAAGAGAAGAACTTCCTGTTCACCCAAAACATGCAAGGGATGGTGAGTTACTGACAATGCATCGCATGTGCAAGAATGCAGAGAGAGGAAGCAAACACAAACCTTGATATTTTGTGAGTCAGTGAATAACATAGCCAGCCGATCAATACCTAAACCCCATCCACCAGTTGGAGGTAATCCGTACTCAAGAGCAGTACAAAATGTCTCATCCAGAGCCATTGCTTCGTCATCACCACATTGTCGATCCTGACAACCAAACCAGCCATCAGATTTGCATATACCTTGAACAGGATGTTTAAAATATACCAAATTGCACTCCTGAACATGTGTAATACCTTTAATTGTTCAGCAAATCGCTGGCGTTGTACCACAGGATCATTCAGCTCAGTATATGCATTGCAAAGCTGCATAATTGCAAAGACAAAAATTCAAGGGAAAAAAACAGGAAGAATAAAAGAAAGATATATTACAAAGGAAAAATTAAGCTAGAAATTTTGAAACTGCATTACATACTTCGCGCTTATTAATGAACAACTCAAATCGCTCAGTCAGTCCTGCTTTCAATCTGTGATACTTTGCCAAAGGACTCATTATCTCAGGATGGTTGATGATGAAAGTAGGGTTCACACAAGTCTCTTCTAGAAAGTGCCCCACAAGCTGTCATCACAAAAAATTAAAATTAAGCTACAATAACATGGGCAAATATTAGAAAAAACCCTTCTAAGATGCAATGTGTGGTACATGATTGTTCAACTGGAATACAAATACTTAGAATGGCGGGTGTTTGCAAGTGAAACATGTGAAGAAAACCAAAACAATAATAACTTTTTTTCTTTTGATATCCAGCAATCTCTAGACCTTTATATGTTCTTCTACACCCTTCGCAATCAAGAAGTGAATCCAGGGGACTTTTTCCAATCACCCCACCCTTGGGGCTAATAATAATAATTAAAAGGAACCCACCACAATGGCCATCTACATAATGTGGTGAAGACTTCTGATGATGAATTTTTTTCTTATATTCACCAAAGTCAAACTTTGCTCAAGAAGAGCAATAAAAAAATATCTGATTCTTGTCTGTAGAATTGTAAATAGAACGAAAAGAGAGAACATTTACTTTGTCTAACAAACGGGCTGTTGTCTGAGGAGGGGGGCATTTGATATCAAACTTCATACATGCATCTACAAGGTATTTGTTAGCCTCATCACTGGCCAAGTCCTTTGGTATTTGGAGATTTGCCATTTTCTCTAACTCTCCTATCATGTCAATCCGTCTGTAACATTTAAAGTCATGAGATAAATTATTCCCAAAAGATAATGAATAGATGACGGATTAATAATTCACAATCAGCAAGTTTAAGAACCTGAAAGGGGGAGTGAAATCAATCTCAATTGGATCCTTATCAAGCCCATAGGCATGATACTTCATTACATAACCACCTGTAATTTCCTTGACCATTCCTGTTTCATTTCACTACATAAGGAGAAATCCACAAATGCAGGTAACCAAAAAAAAAAGGCAGCAAAAGAAATAAAGAGACCTCCTGCAAAATCAGATATTTTCTTCTTACCACTCAACATTTTCTCGGTGAGGTTCATCAGGTCATTGTAGTCTGCATAAGCCATATAGAACTCACACGTGGTGAACTCAGGATTGTGCGTCAAATCAATACCCTCATTTCTAAATTGTTTTCCAATCTCATAAACTCGGTCAAGTCCACCAACTACCAGCTCCTTAAGATAGAGCTCAGGGGCAATGCGCATATACAACTTCATGTTCAGTTCATTGTGATGGGTCACAAAAGGACGGGCAGCTGCTCCACCAGCAATCATGTTCATCATCGGTGTTTCAACCTGAAGATGAATACGATATTTCATTAATATATGTGTAGATACACACACACACACACACAAAAAGCAAAAACAATATAGAAAGATACAACAGAACAAAATGAATCATCAGGGCAGACAGACAGATGACTAACCTCTAGGAAATCAAGATTGTCAAGGAATCTCCTAATATAAGAAATTATCCTAGCTCTGGTCTTGAATATTTGTCGAACCTCCAGATTCAACATCAAATCCAGATAACGTTGACGATATCGAGTTTCCTGTAAGGGGAGAAATAACCTTTTATCACATCCAGAAGAGGGCTAAATGTAAACTAAATTGCTCAAAATGTTAAATAGCTAGGAGAATTCTCATTGGTATTAAGAGTAAGAAGGCAAAAAAAGAACACTAAATTCATGCGTCACCAAACCAAACATGAATACCAGCCAAATTGCGTGATTCAGTTCAATCCTAAGGCCAATTTTGCGCAGTTTTTAGGTTTTAAAATCATAAGATTCTCTTTTCAAATCATCCATGTATGCCAGAGTTTGCAATATCATTTCATGTACAAAGCATTCGAAATTAACAAAACATCAGCAAAAATAGCTTTTCATTGGCCATTAATTGATACCTGGTCTTTCAAAATATATGTTTCGGGATTCCTGGTGCTTCCAGGGACCCATGCATCAGCTTGCTGCACAAAAGGAACAAGTGTCATCATGATTACACCTCAGCAACATCAAATCAGTCACTACAAGCTTTATTCACCTTGACATTGACATTATCAGCACCAGGAGCTGCTTTCTGCCTAGGCATCATATGAAGACAATGGGACAAAACCATGAATGATTTCGGAAAGATGCTAAGCTCCCCCCTTTTAGTTTTTCCTGACAGTAAAGAACATATTAAAAATGACCGTAAGAAAGTTTATCACTGACATCAGAATAAAAGTCAGTACAGCATCAAGCACAACATGACAGCAGGTGAATCATAAATCTACAATCAAATTGGAAAAACACGGACAAATCAACTAATGATTGTAATAACCCAAACCTGGAAACCCAGTGACACCAACAATATCACCACGCTTCACACTAGCATGAAACTTAGAGAATTCCACCTCATCCATGTCTGACTTGCTGCAATGAGAAAATGACCAATTCATTAGTCTTTTTGATATACTAAAGAAAACAAAGTGAAAAAGAAATAAAGGGAGAACTAAAAACAGAATCACAAATGAAATAACTAAAAATCACACATGTTCACTTAGACCAAAAATGAAGCGTGGATGAGGGCACCATTCCCCATGCAGGGATTCCTCATCCGAGCCCTGTCCTAAAGACTTGAGGATGGAGTAGGATATCGGTTATAATGAGAAGTAGGGTGGAGACAGGCCGTGCCTTCCCAAACCCAACCCACTGACATCCCTAATCACCAACACATGCATACAATGACACACAGAGAAATATATGTCTCACTAACATCATAAACCCAGCCCCACTGTATTCTCAGAAGCCCATTAAAAGGAATCCGGGTAACATATAAAAGCATGCAAAATAATAAGAAAAACAAAAAAATAAATAAAATTTTAACAGAACACATAGGAAGTGCAACCTAGAAATATAAAACATAAGAAAAAGAAAAGCAAAATCAAATAAGATAAATAAGAAATTTGCAACAAGCAGGCACTAAAACTGAGAAAATGTTTTCATTTAATAATAAAGTATCTAATTGATCAATTTGATTCAAAGGTTCAACACAGACAAGATCTTACTTTCATAAGAAACACAAATAGCTTTAAAAACTTATGCACACTTCACACTCAAAAAAGGAAGAAAACAACCGAAAAAAAAAGGAACTAAGCACAAAACAAGTTTCAGCTACAGATAAAATGGCAATGAACAAATACCTTGCATCAGTCATAACTTGCACTTTAGCACCACAGCCATGCAAATCGTAAAAAAAGAGCTTTGATGAGGAAGATCGTTTGCTCATGATTCTTCCTAGAATAGTAAAATCAGAATAAAGTTTTATGTCCAAAATATAATGTCAGAGGATAACTACACTTCTTGAAGTCCCATCTGTTTATACCTGCCAGAGATACCGAGATATCCTCCAGATGCTCCCCATTGCCTAAGCCTCCATACTTCTCAATATATTCTATGATGGACATTGACACAAAGAATTTGTGGGGATATGGATTGTTTCCCTCACCCTTCTGAGCAGCCAAATATTTCAGCCTATTTTCAAAGTATTGCTGAAGAATATACAAAGCAAAAAATAAATAAATGAATAAAATGAAGATCAGTGATATATCCAGAAGGTGTGCTAAAAAAACTAGAATATATTACAAGATTGACAATATAATCATACCGTTGGATCCATATCCTCATCGTCAGCTGCAGGTTTCTGACCTGGCGTATTTAACTTGGCAGCAGCCTGGAAAACAAAAACACTAATTTTGCTTACCATAAAAGGATCAAATATAGATGATAAGCTGTAAGAATCCAATGAGCAGAAAAGCATCATATTACATAAGTATACATGCAGAAGAGAATGACATAATGAGTTAACATCAACTAATAATCACATCTATCACGAGCACATTTGAAAACATTAATATGTATTCCTACAATTTTATGCAGGAAAGTTAGCATCCTATTAATGAACGCATACAAAAGTAACGAGCAAGATTATATATTTTTAGCGTATTTGGAGTAAAAGAAGAAAAGTGGGAGACATCGTATATTTTCTTAGTAAGAATCTAGAACATTAAACATATATTAATCCCTTGCCTTAAGATGAACACATACTGTAACATTTATCACGCACTTCAAATGAAATAACCAATAAATAAATAAACACTCAATAGCAATACCAAATGTCACTGAAACTGAATCAAGTAAATACTTGTAAAAATTTCCTGAAGAACCCAAATAGAAATCGACCTTCTCAGCCTCTTTCCGCCGCTTCTCCTCTTCCTTGCGCTGCTTCTCTTCTTCCTTCTGCTTCATTTTCAGTTCCTTCTTGCGTGCACTACAACCAATTTCACCACAAAAACATGAATATCAAAAAAAAAAAATCAACGACTTGACAAATAAAGCTATGATTTGAAAAAGCAAAAAAATCCCAGTTGAGAAAAATAGAAATTTGACAATAAAAATAACGAGTTCATACTTTTTGCTCATGGTTTCTTCTCCAGCTGCACGATCGGAAGGAGACGAATCCACGGCCATGTTTGACACAGCCTTGGCTGTTTCTTCGACAGACCCCTCCATTTTGAGAAGGAAAGAGTGTGAAATGGAGAGGTTTTCAAAACGAGAGAGAGAAGATTACAGTGAAATGAGGTGAGAGAGAAGATTGCAAGCCACCACTGCGTTGAATGTACGTAGGGTTTTTCTTTTACAGGGGGGAGAAATGAGAATAAGCGGGCTTTGTTTTGTTTTTCACTTTTAACTGTCCTTATTTTTTTTATTTGTTTATTATTTCACATATATTTTAAAAAATAATCGAATATTAATCAATAATTATTTTTTTTATAATTTCTTTGTTTAAAAAAAATTTATAATCATATTCAAAAAATATATATATATATATATGATGATCCTATAATACAACCTTTTAATTTATAAAATTTATAACAATATACCCGTGACTTGTAACACAAAATTATGTATTTATTACAAGCTTGTTGCAAGAGGAGGCTAGTATTATGGAATGATATTTAAGGCACTAAGGTTTATTGAAGAACAATTTTGGCAAGATAAATACTAATAATGCTTCGACTAGTTGTTATGGAATGTTCATTGTCCCTGCAATAGTAACTACATGGTATTTAGAATTCATGCTTTCTACCAACATGGTTTTCTTGAAATTTATATCATGTGTTGAAAGAAATGGAGCCGATGAAGTTTTGACAGAGTCTTGCATTTTCTTTTTTGGATGAAACAGTTGACAGAGTTGTGAATCGGTTGAAAAATTGGCCTCTTTTTTATCTTTGTGGTTCTGTTCTTCATACTCATCTTACAAAAGGTATGAGCAGATACTCCGCGTAAAATAGCTGCAAGACGAAGAAGAAACGTGTCATCTATATGAGAGATATTGGCACAGTTGGTGATGGATCAAAATGATATTAAAAAGGGCATTTCTAAATGACATTTGGTTTGCATTAGCCTCCAATGTGCAAGGCCTTCCCAACAAATACAAGAAACTTAAGTGGCTTGAAGTTTGGGCATTTCTAAATGTACTTGTTTTGCTCAAAACAGATATCAGGTGCTTAAAAGATAAGTTATAATATTATATAACGATTGTATCAAGTTCTGGGTTGGTGTTTGGGCATTTGCTAATGACAATGAAAAATAACCCTCTTAGCATAGTGATGGTAAACTGTAGTTGGCTAAATGGTTGATCACTACAAAGTAGTCTTATGGCAAATTTTAAGAAAAGCATAGACAAATCACAAAATTTCAAGCATAGTTTTCCCAATATCCCAAACCGATCTATGCACCCCTCATTCCATAGACAATATTGAAGGGTCAAGATAGATGGTTACCTTCCAGATGAACATATAACAGGAAGTTATTGCCCCTTTGCTATTTAGATCAACAGATTTGGCGCGGTTCCATAGTATTAAAGCCAAGATGACATGACCCAAAACCTGAACCAGCACAAAAGAGTAAATCATAAAATGATGCTCCTAGTGATGCAAGATTGTTATAGAATAAGAATCTAACAACGATTTAAAACAATTTATGCAATGAACTCCATAAAAGCTTCTGATCACATCACTTACATATGTTGCTCCCTAATGCAAAAATAAGCATTTAAACAAACATATTAACCTTAAGAAGTGTTTATACGTTAGGGGTATTCTGATATCTCCAACCCGTTGAAGTCTTAAGTGTATATATTAGAATTTAAAATTTATCTAGAATTTTATTCGAAATGAGAGTAACTAAATATCAAGCAATTTGTTTGTTGTATAAAGAAATTTAACCTGGAGCAAACCTGTGTATGCTAAAATAACATTCTAATTTTTATGCAAGTATGAACCACTGCTTATACATGAAATAACATTTCAATATCAAAATAAGTGAGTGAAAATTTTCTGCACATGTATGAATACTTTTATGGAGAACACATGGCATAATAAATAAAAAAATGACACAAAGATAAATAAATTAAACATACAGTGATGACTTTGCTCCAGAGATAGGAAGATGTTGCTCCAACTAAAATTGCGACTGTGTAAGCCACTTCCAGTAAAGAAATACAAGCCCAGAATACCTACCAAGGCCAATAAGGCGAAAAGCATAATCAGATGAAAAAAATAGTGATCTTAAGAACACTTGCATCAAGAAGATGAATGTATACTAACCCGCTTTTGACCCAAACGTACGGTAAAAGTTTGGATCCCAAATGTTTTATCTCCTTCGATATCAGGTACATCCTGTGTAACATCCAGTTTAAGATTAAACAGAATATGTCACTGAAACTTACAAGAAATGAGAAGCCAAAAAAGATATTGTAAGAACTACATGTCTTTGAACAATTTCAAGAGCAAGATAAAAGTACCAAAATGTTTAAAAATTTATAAGAGCTTCATTTTACCATATTAAATTGAAACACCACTTACCTTAAATAATGCTATCACAACTGAGAAGAAACTCATGAATGCTGTTGCAAAGATTAGAGGTCTTGAAAAGGCTGCTGGTCTTCTGTACACATGAGTCTGTAAATTGTCTACTTCATCAGTAATCAGGCAGTCAAGGTGCATCAGACAAGGCAAAAGAAACAACTCAAGTTTGACAGTTTCTGAAGATCGAGAGACATGAAATTCAGAGAATATTTTTGTCCCGGACAACCATATGAAGTAAATTAAGTTCTTCTCGGAGTTGTCAAACACTGACATTGCAACAAGGCACTTCATTGAGACCAATCATCTCTCTGTATATTTTAATATGCAAGCGCCAGAAATTGATAAGTGCTAAAGTGGATATGTTTTAAAGTTGCTATCTGATGTTATCACCTACATCAGGGTTATTATAGAGACATCTTGATTTGATTTGTCTTAGAAATAAGGTTTATGAGCCATCTATTTCATACCGGAGATAGAGAGGGAATGAGAAAAGAAACAGGTTAGGAATGACCTGCATGTGAAGATAAAAAGCAAGTTGAACAATCACCGCTCGAACCGCTAGGATGCAAATTGCCGCAACCACAGCAAACCTTTTCCATCTCAATAGTGGCAACTGAAATAACATATAGTTTCAAAGACCATTAACTCTTACAACCAACTTTATAAAATCATAAAAAACATTACACTGGTTTTCCAGATGCTTAACTGTTGAGTATGAAAATCTGAAGATCCAAAATCTACCAAGTTATAAAACCATCTACCAGTATATTGAACAATAATATTTAGTTTTATATGCATCTATTACAGAGAACTGGCAAGTATAAAAGCCCTCTGCTCTTGGCCTGAGAGAGATCCATGTATATGCGAGAACATGTATATGTGAGAACTCTAACTTCATTAATGTAATGAGTTCCAACTGATCAGTACATTGCAAAGACACTCATGTTCCCATTAACAGCTGAATTACATGACTGCTGGCGAATAGAAGGTATAACAGAGCAAAATGAATGGATGCCTTGGCCAACAGTACAAGCACAAGACTGTACAAGTATACAGATGCTTTAGCATGACTTCGGCATGTCTGTATTTAGTTTCACTGCAATCAGTCTGTTGCAGATTCATTTTAGCATCAAACCCTTGCCTAGTACACAAGTGTGATTGTGATGTAATATAAAAGCACTAATGTAAATGAACAACGCCTAAAATATGTCTTGTAAAACATCTTTGATAATTTTGCAGTTCCTTTCATCCGTAAAACCAGCTTTTCATCTTTGATATCAAATTACATGCATCATTAACAAACTTTGAGCCAATAAAATAGTAATGGCCTTTTTTATTCAAAAGACTGTAATCTTTTTAATGCTTTATGTTATTCAATTAGAAATAAGATATATTTTGAGTCTGGCAAATATGATATACTAAAGTACTCATAATAGGTCTCATTTCTAATGCAAGCCCAAGTCCCTAGTCAAAATTGGACTTCCAAAACTCTGAATCTTAGTTATTATCCAGATCTGGCAAAAATGTCCATCAATTCAATTTATTTAAAGGCAGATAATTTATCGATTGAATGCTCAAATCAAAATATATTGTGGAAAAGAAATTGATTGAGATACTGATACAGCTTTCAATATTTGCATGAGAGTTTCAACATATTGTTGTAAGGTCAGCAAGAATAAAATACCTGGCCCAAATCCAGTTTCATTTAGTTACTGTGCAAAATATTGTTAACATTTGTAAATGGATTTTATACAAGTTCTGAAGAATATGACTCTTCAACACCAACTTATCAAAACCAAAAATAATAAAAAGTATGTACATCAAATTTTTTTAAAGAGCCTTCTTTCTTTTTCAGTTTATAAGGAGGTCACCACCAAAATAGGTGAATCTGATGGAAAGGCATCAGCCAAGTCTCAAGAGCCTAAACTGAAAGAGCTCAGAAGATTTCATCACTGGAATTTCAAAAATGAAGCCTAAAGAACCTTGCGAGTGATTAGAAGTCTATTATATTTCTGCTAAAGTATATCTACTTACACAGCGCTGAAGTAATATTTACAGCATGTTCCAGATTAAGCACTCAAAAACAATCATGGAGTAGACATTTTGTCAAAGATGCCTGGAGATCACTTTGGTGGCATGAAGCTGACCACATGAATTCGATATTAAGTTCAAGAGCAATATATGTATTTAGAGCATCATGAAAAGAACATCCTTCTTTTTCGAATTCTAAGAAAGATTCATATGCTTCTAAAACCAGTCAACATAGTTTTCTTTTAACTTTTATTGATAATGATATTGAAGGTGTAACTAGCACCATACAAATGCAGGATAAAGCATAGACCAATGTCCTAGGACTGTATTGTAACACATGCCACAACTACTAGAAGGATGCAAAGAGGGGAAAAAAAACATACGAGAATATTGTAATACCAACTTACATTGATCGAATATGCAGTTCCAAGCACAAAGCTAATAAAAAGAGCCCAAAATAATGGCCATGAACCGACAATCCATCCAATCCAAAAGCTCTACGTAGGAAGAGAGGAACATATTAGTATCTTTGCAGTTAAGATTCCAGCTGTGAGTCTTAAACATCTAATATCCCAAAAGCAAAAATCCTTACAACCAAATAATCAGAAGAAGAGCAACCTATGCTAATAATGATGCATTACACTTCATTAAGGTTTCTTCATAACTACAGATTATCAAACTTCCTAGAATATTTTACCTAGCACATTTCTCCATATTCCAATATTCATGAACAAGTACATGAGGTGACAAAAGTATACAAGGAATATTGACGCGTCAAAATCATTATAACAACTTAGTGTGAAAACAGAAAAAAAGGGACCCCAGTTTGTTTACGATAGTAAAAGCAAGTTGTAATTAGGGGGAAGAAAATTACAGTCAATCCGGAGAAGTTGGGTTTAGGGGGAAGAGGAGTGAAATCAATAACAAATGAGTGAAATCAATAACAAACTGCAGAAACAAGAATATGTGAACTATACAATGAGATGGTGACAGTAAGAATGGGGCTTACGAGGCATTTGCCTATCATGCCAAGAAGCTCTTGTGGTTTTTTTTTTTTTTTGGTTGATAAACACAAATCCCTTGACCTTATATGTTCACTGAGTTCTAAATTGAGGATTACATATGCCCAAGAATAAGTGTATATTGCTGCATACTAGCTCGACTATATATTTCTACAATTTCTATATTAAATTCAGATAATATATTATTGTGATTCAGGTAATATAGCCCCAGCATTTTTGGAATCCCAATTGGGGCACTGAAATTCTGGAAACAGCACTGCTCTCTATCAAACAGATAAAGGAGCAGACCACCTTTCCCTGTTTGCTTATCCTAACATATAAGAGCATTATGTATATTGCAAAGTGGATGAAACATGGTAAAATTTCAAATTTTCTTTTTCCCCTTTTACAGAAATTTAAATTATGCCTTGATGATGATAATAAAACAAAATAGAAACAATAAAAATCATGTTAAAGTAGAAAAGAAATTAATTTGGTCAAGTAAATTATTTTCTTCTTTACAACATAACAGTTCTAATCAGGATAACAAGATGCATTATTTTTTCAACAGTAAGATTAATGAGTAAGGAGGAGCAACAGTAATGCAAATTTCCTTGTGCTGTTTGCATAGAGAATTATATCTAGTTAAAGGTTCAGCATCATCCAATAATTTTTCAATTCAAGCTGATAATAGGAACAACTCTCATCTAATACCATGATGGCAAACAATGCAACAATCAGAACACCAGTCTTGAAGGAATATTCCCCTGAAGCTAATGGAAGATACGGCTTGTTAACCTGCAATGAAACACTCAATGCACATCTAAAATTAGATTATCCAACTATGTTTATCTTTGAGCTGTTCTTTTCCAGTGATATCCAAGTGTAGAAGGTAAAAAAGCAGAGCTCTTAATAAAACGATTGAAATTAAAGATGACTATTAAAATGCCATGAAAAGATTCATCATTAAAGCTACCTTGTCTATGTCAATGTCAGACAATTGATTTAGACCAACAATATAAATATTCATCATGAGGGCAGCCGCAACAGCCTGAAAAAAAAAAAAACAAAGAAATGTTTTATAAACTGTATTTATGCAGTGCAACAGTAAACTCTTCTATTATCAAGATATTTGGTGTAGCACCTCCAAAACTCCAGTGAAGAATATTGGAGATATATCTGACACCTTTTCAACTGCAAGGAGAGCAACTGATATAATACTCAATGCCTGTTGAGAAAGAGTGTGGTAAGCTGCATATTTCTAGCCTTCCCCCCGTAGAGACAGAAAACAAAAAAGCAAGCAAAACCTATATAATTTGGAATCATAATTAAAACAAACATGGAAAATATAATTGAACATAAACTTAACTGTGCCTACAACAGTGTGAGGCCTGGAAAATCTGTAAAAGGCATCTAACGCATTTGTAACAGAGTGAAAAATGCTCTTAGGTTTGTCAGTGCGAGGCTGATCAGACTCACGTGGGCTACCAGAGGCAGGACTTGCCAGACACTTTGCACTAGTTTTCTGATGGAATATTGATCTTTCCTTTACGCCTTTAATGTGATCCTTCAAACGATGTCTCTCTAACTTCACAACAGAAGACCTTTCCATGATGTTCCATGCTTTGCACCTTGAAACTGGGATTCCTTTATAAGAAACTGTTATTCCAGGGACTGGAATTGTGTTAATACTGCACATAAGGGAACTAAAGAACGCTAATTTTAATCCAAAAATATGATTGAAGCTGATGTTTAGGAAGAGTCAAGGTGGCATGTAACAACAGTTTACATGCTCCATTTCTATTATATGCATTTCTAGGCATATGACAAATAAATGCTCAACTATTACAGCTAGGAACTAGGATTAGCATACTGAAGATTTTGTTAAATAAAAAAAATGATTCTAGAGCAATTTTTGAATATGTCGGAAATAATTTACTCAAAATATCAAATCAAGAGTTATTCAAATATTGAATGGTCGTGTGTGGGAACCAACTTCATTTCAATAATTAGATAGTTGTCTGTATAATACTTGTCACATAAGCTAAATGGTTTATAAAGTAACAATAGGCTGTCCAAGATCAGTGTAATAAACATGTCTGCAAAATTAGAAAAGCTAAGATGGAGCTACTGAGATTGGATGGCAACAATCTAAGAAATGAGAACGATAGAGCTAAGTCCATTCATTACTAATTAACGTTGAACCCACTTGAGAATAATATATAGGAACTTTTTGGCTCATGGGCTGCTCAGCTGCAGTAAGATCGGGCTTGTCAAAGTGAAAATTGTGCTCCATTCAAACTCATTTGCAGCCGGAATACTCGGTCGTTAAGACCTTAAGCAGAACCTAAGGGCTCAAGTCTGCTGATCGAACATTTGGCAAAGCTAAGGTACCAAATATGCATACATACCAGCATAACATAAATACAACAATGAAAATTGACATATTATTCAAACTTCAACGCCATCATAAAGCCCAACCACCATTCAAAAATTATTTGTATCCCTAAATTTTCTTAATCAAGCCCCTAAGACTTTGCTAAAAAGAATTCTGCAATGATCTAAAATTCTTTGTTTTCTTCTTTTTTTTTAATTTTTTCTATTACTTTAATCTCCAAGGTAAAACAACCCAAGCTCATAATTTCCATGGAAACCAAGATTAGATGGAGAAAAGTAAATAACTTACTTGGAGAATTTCCTGCCTTGGATTTTTAATACTCCAACAACTACTAACTATTAAACTTTGCCAGGCATCAGAGGAGAACCATGGGAAACATATATCAGCACAAATTTGACTTTTTTCCCAGAATAAACAGCAGTCAAAATATATTAAAAAAAGAATAAAAGCAAAGACATTAAATTATTCTGAGCTCATGTATCTACATTTACAGATTTCCACAAAAATAAAAATAAAAAATAAATAATTTTCCCAGATCCATTTAGTTGACTGACAATTTAAAGAACCAAACCCACAAGTCATTGAGTAGAAACTAATTAACTAAAGTACAAAATGCAGTTAACACTCGTACTTAAACCGATTTAAACAAAAATAACAAAATAAAAGAAAAATCGCAGATAACAAGAAGTGAAAATGGAGTGAAAATTACTCATACCAGAGGAAACTAAATAAGAATTAGGAGAGAATCCACTAAGCAGAGACTCCATTTACTTGAGAACTTTGCTTTTGCTCCACCCACTTCAGAAAAATTTTAGTTCAATTCATGAAGGGAAAGCTCAGAACTTAGTCTCTCGCTCCATTCTGTCTTCATTACCTCTGACTGAAAATGGCTTTTTAATTTATTGTGAAAAACTTTGATCAAAAGCAGCAAATCCTATGATTGGTTTCGAAAGCACTTTTGTGTTTTGCACTATGTTTTTGTATGTACTTGCTGGCAGTTGGTGCCGACGATGGCCGTTGTCACATTCGAATTACATTACGTGCAAGCTTCGGATTGGTTGACAAGATTAGTTGGCTGTTCAGGCAAGTTCTGTCGGGCTTCCACGTCATCAAGAGAATCATGTGTTATGTTTTACATAAAACAAGCTATTGATTTCCGTGTGATGGGACTAACAACAATTCTGTGACCATCATGAATTACAAACAATACTTGTTGCTGTTTTATTAGAATACTAAGTTAAAATATTTTATTTTTAAATTATGATGCAAACAATATTGACACACCAAATTTTTTACACCGATTTTAAGAAATTTTACTATTTAAATCAATTTTCACTTGCATGGATATTGAAATTTTGAGAACTCGAGCTAATAATAAAATTTATTTTTTAACGAAAAATTCATAAATTTGTGACGATCAATTGTTGCTACGTTAAATAAATAAATAAATAAAGATAAAGACTTATCAATCCTTGTTATAATCATAAAAATCAGTTCAAGATACCAATTTTATCCGCTCTTCTTTAAAAGAAAAAAGACATTAACTTTATCGAATAAGAATTAAAATGTTATAATTTTGATAAGATAAGAAAGAATAATTCTTATTTGTAACTTTAATATATTATATTATAATTATAGTTATTATTTTTTTCCCCATCATTCTTATTATATATAAAATAAAATTTTTTCATACATTTTAAAATTTGTATTAATTTAGTAATTTATAATTTTATTTGTACATCATATTTATCATAATTTGTACACTTACTCATATTTATTTAATAATTATAATTTTATTATACGAGACATTATTATTAATAATTATATTTGTATGTCTTTAACTTTTTGTAAAGATATAATGATCACTATAAAATAAAATAAAAAATAGCTAATATTACTATCACTCATAGTAAAATTTTAGAAATATTATTGAAATAAAATAAATTGAAATATATGAATAACAAGAATAGATACTAAATCAAATTTTTTTACGAAAATTCATACACAATGGAACTTATAAATTTTAAATAAAAATAAGAGATACGTTCATAATATAATTTTTTTTTATATTTGTAAATTTATTTTTAATTAATAAATATATTTATATAATATAAGTATAAATATTTTAATAAATTAACTATTAAATTTATAGCATTTATTTATTTCATATTTAAAAATAAAACTTAAAATTTTTTTAATTTTTTTAATTGTGAAATATATAAACTATTTTTGTAAAAAGAAGAAGATATTTTTGTCCAAATAAATATAATTAATAAATATAACATGTATTTCTATTTTTAAAAAAATATTAACAAAATAAATATTTATTGTAATAATTATTTTCAATAACATATATTTAAAATTTAAAAATAGAAGTAAGAAATAATTGAAAATTTTAATTTATTAATAAATATCAAAAATTTAGAAGTAAAAGATATTTTTGTCAAGTAAAAACTAATAAATTCATTTCAATTGATTATTGCAACTAAATAATGAAAAATTCATTCTATTCCATTGCCTTCTCCTTTCATTTTCTTCCCCACCCCCCTACTTTCCATTCTTCAAACCAAACATAGCTTAAGTATTAAACTAAAAATACAAGTATTTATCCATTTGTTTCACTATTAATTTTATGCAAATGCCTATTAACTTTAAATAATATTAAATGTAATTTTTAAATTAATACATAATTATATATTAATTAAAACAATATCAAAGGTATTAAAAATATATATTAAAATAAATAAGCGTGTATATATATATTAATAAATCTTTTCTCTAACACTTTCAAAGGTACCTTCCACCAAAGACAAATTATTACACTAAATTATTTTCACTTAGAAATACAAGCATACTATTATCATTCTATCGCTTTAAACACTTAAATAGACCCTACTTCTCCATTTTCCTTAATCATAATCTGTATTTGATGAATATAATTTAAATCTTAAATAAAGAATAGGATTCTTTTAATTTTTTTATTTTTAATTTAAATAAATATTAACACGTAATATAATTAATAATGAATAACTTAAATTGTATTTTTAATTTTTAAATTTATATTATAAAATATAAAATTAATTTATAAATTTTATTAAAATATAAATGGTTAATTATTAACCGTTCATTTAAGATAAAAAAAAGATTTGAAGGGTTCTAATCCCGGAAACAAAGCTAATAGCATGCACACAAGACAGTCACGAGTTACAATGTGATATGCAAGAACGGTAGTTCACCAATGTCTGCTGAGTATGAGGTCGACATTAAGCTCCGAGTCCGACCAGTGGAACAAATTTCGGACGAGGTCGAAAAAAATTCCGAATTCTCACGATCTGTAGTACTCGACTCTTTGGTGTCCATTTCAACTACTCGTTTTCCGTCAGTCACAATCCCTTGCAATGTGAGTGCAACTTCTTTCATCAATGGCCTTTTCTTTCCATCCAAATCTAAACATCGTTTTGCAAGAGAAGCAACTGCCGTTAGCTCGTCCTCTTCACCATCTTTCACCAATAGCGCATCAACAATATCGAGCAAACGATTCTCCTCCAAAGCTGAAAGGAAATAAGGAGCTAAGCCAATTTTTTCTTCCGGCGCAATAGAGAATACAGGCTCCTTCCCTGTCAATAGCTCAACTAGAACCACCCCGAAGCTATACACGTCGCTCTTTTCAGTGTATTGGCTAGAACGAAAGTACTCAGGATCAAAGTAACCAAATGTACCTTTCACTTTTGTGCTTAAGTGAGTTTGATCAACTGAAACTGGCCTTGATATTCCAAAATCAGACAATTTTGCCCTAAACTTTCCATCCAACAGTATGTTGGTAGACTTGATGTCTCTATGATAAATGGGGACAGAAGCTGCAGAATGTAAGTAAGAAATGGCACCTGAGATTTCTGTGGCTATACGCAATCGCATTTCCCATGACATTGGAATTAATAATTCTTCGTTTTCGTTATGAATAGCATCAGAAAGAGTTCCATTCTGAATAAATTCGTAAACGAGTAGAGGAACTTCAGTCTCCAAACAGCAACCTAACAACTTCACAACATTTCTGTGATCAATTCTTGAAAGGATGACAACTTCATTTATGAATTGCTCCAGTTGTCCCTCGTCTATTGCCTTGGACTTTTTCACTGCTACAATACTACCATCGGCAAGCATTCCTTTATAAACTGTGCCTTGCCCTCCCCGACCAAGAACTCTATTCTCATTGTATTTGTCAGTAGCAATTTCTAATTCTGTTGAAGTAAAATGTTTGGATTTCTCCACACCATCTTCATATGAAGCCATTTTCCGCTGCAGCAATAAACCGCCATTGCGTTCAAAATTTTTTCGTTTAAGTCTAATGCTTTTCATTCTTCGTACAACTTTGTAAATCCAGAAAACCCCCAGACTTAACAACGGAAATCCAACTCCTGCGCTAATACCTGCACATTACATAAAATTGTGTATGGGATCAGTTCGTCCGCTACCACACATTCAAGTTTAATCAATATACGAAGCACAAAAATACCAAATTGTGAATCCAATTTTCTCTTTGTTTAAACTTTTTTTTGAGCAAAATCCCAACTTACGATGACTGGTGATGATACATATACATAGGAGCAGCATCCACAGCACCACAAGTTATACACAAATTATTATACCAAACAAATTATCATAATAATAAATAGATGAAAGATTTGCTTCATGAGTACCACTTCTACAGATATGCTTCATCATTAACACTTGTACTCTGAGACAAGTACTAGTTAATCAATGGTTGAATTCTAAACCGAATAAAATGACACAAATACCTCACTAGAAGGCGTCAAGTATGATAGAATATGATAATTATTGGTTGGATGTTAAAGTTTAAATATTATTAGTTGACTTTAATTTGTAAGTTGGGTGGATTAATTGTGTTTACAGTGTATCAAAATTAAGTTGGTTATTATAATCTTCAATGCTTACAATATTTCTTTTCAATTTGCAGACGGAGTAGGAGGAACTAGGAGTGTCGCATCGATGGATCACACCACCTAACCTAACTAAATTTGGAAACCAAATACATAATAAAATAAAATGGTAGCTAGGCATAGGATATATATGTTACCTATAATAGCTGACGTCGGCCATTTGATTTTGACACAACCAATTCCGTCTCTACGACCATCACCCCTGTATCTTGAAGGGCATGAACAACTATAACTTCCTTCCTGGTTTACGCATATTTCGCTGCAGACATGGAGGTCCGGATCCTCACATTCGTTAATATCTGTAAAACGTTAATCACGAATTAATATCTTATGGTGATCTGAACATACTTAATCTTTTTAAGAATTTGCAGAATTGGTCGGGTATTGAAATAGTGCGCGTGCCTGTGCATCCCTGTGGAAGATAAGGGTTCCCCCGATAACCATCGTGACAGTAACAGCGAACAGAGTTCTTATCATCCCTTGAACAATTGGTGTTGGAGCCACAAATACTGCACGTTTCATTAGCTGAGAACTTCCAATCAAGCACAACCGGAACTTTGTTTGGCAAATTCAGGAAAGGATATGAAAATGAACTCGAGGCGTTGAGAAACCAAAATTGATCTACCAGGAAGACATACTTGCAGGTTTCATAAGTGCCAAGTGGATTCGTTCCTTTGATGCTCATGGTAAAGTTCTTGACCCCATAAGGGATAATAGCCTGGCAACAGTCAATTCCATAACAACCACCGTCACGAGGATTAGATCCTCTCCTACTTCCATCGTTACAGATAGACATGCACCCTCCAATGAGTTCATTGTTTTCTCTGATTGTAGCCTCGACGCCGCAACCCAGTACCGTAAACCGGTTGCTTTTTTCTGAATAGAGGAAGAGGGGATTTTCTGTTAAGTCTATGCCTCTAATATTATCTGTCGCCGAGCCGATGCCTTCGCACAACCGATACGTGTCACTATTGATTCTCACGGTGCCGTAGTCGAGAGATATGTTCAGGATCTCGCAGTCGTCGTAATTGGTCAAGAAAGGTTTAGGAGGATTGGAGGAAGTGTTGCATGTTATTGAGAACCACTCGTCCATGTAGCAACCGGGTCCAACCCCAAAGGGAAAAGGGATGGTAACGTTGCCGCATTTATCTGGACAGTTGGGCCGTGCGGCCGGAGAAATAATAGAAGCTGAAACTGAAACCATTCCTACCAATAGAGACAAGATGATCAGCTGGAAAACATGTCGCAGTGCCATCGAAGATC
The DNA here is from genome assembly GCA_032401905.1 of Swietenia macrophylla. Classification (NCBI taxonomy): domain Eukaryota; kingdom Viridiplantae; phylum Streptophyta; class Magnoliopsida; order Sapindales; family Meliaceae; genus Swietenia; species Swietenia macrophylla. The sequence goes on along the minus strand of CP135562.1, from coordinate 1,569,579 downwards.
CTTTCAACAGCAGCTAAGCGTTTATGGAATTTCAGTTTCTCTCCTACGTTTAGAACTACATTATTCATATATCATGTCTTTCTCTGTTGGACTTTTCTCCCTTTCCTATAACCAGCGCGTGCATCTAAATTCTAACAGGACCTGTCGGTGGTGGGGTAGGACGGAAATGTCGAAGAACTTGCAACGGAATGGTAGGTGAAAGGGCATTTCTTTATATTTCACCTTTAATAATTTTGCTGTTACTTTCATACCTAAAACCAGCTTTTCATCCTTGACAAGCTCAAATTATATGCATCGTCAACAAACTTGGAGTCAATAAGATATTAATGTTCATTTTTATTCAACAGACCGCTACCTTTTAATGCTGGATGTTATTCAATTAAAAATAAGATATATTTTTAATACAAGCCCGAGTCCCTAGTCAAAACTTTTGAATAGTAGAAAGAAATTGATTGGGATACCGATACAAGCTTTCAACATAACATAAATACAACATTCAAACCTCAATGGCAGCATTAAGCTTAACCACCATTCAAAAATTATTTTTATCACTAAATTTTCTTAATCAAGCCTCTGAGAATTTGCTAGAAAGAATTCCGCAATGATCTTTATTCTTTATATATTTTTTTTTCCTTTTAATCTCCAAGGTAAAGCAACCCCAAGCTCATAATTTCCATGCAGACCAAGATGAGATGGAAAAAAGTGAAACACTTTGTTGGAAAAATTATCTGCTTTGGAATTTTTAATACTCATCGACTATAAACTATAAAAATTTGCCATGCATCATAAGAGAGAAAAAAAAATTCTCTTTTAATTTTTTATATTTTTAACTTCTAAAAATTTATTAACACATGTACATAAAAAAAAATAATGAAAGGTTTAAATTTTATTTTTATTAATTATTTTTATTTTTATTTTAACCAGTCAAGAAAACTTTTAGCTCTATTCACGAACGGAAAGCTCAGTAACTTAGCCTCTCGCTCTGTTTCTGTCTTTAGTATTTTAACTGAAAATGGTTTTTTAACTGAGACTGGAAAAAAAGTTCCAATCAAAAAGTTTTGGAGGCACTTTTTGTTTGCAACGTGTTTTTTACGCACAAGCTCAGATTCGTTTACCAGTTTTGTTGGTGTTCAGGTAACTTCTGTCGGGCCTCCACGTCATCAGGGAAAAAAAAATCTCTGTCGTGCGTAATTTAATGAAAATATGGAAATATTTCCACCCCTTCAAAATGATACTTGGCGTTTTACATAAAACATACTTTTGAATTAGCACGTGCTAAATCAAACTAATAATACACAGTGAATACTTTTATTTTTTCAGTCAAAATTACAATTAATTATATCTATTTTATAATTATAAAGATTGATTAAAAAAATTAAAAGATGATGACATCTAAAAAGTTATATGCTTCAAAAAAGGTTTCTTGTAAAATTTAAGAAAAAGCTTTCGATTGATCCCAAAAAAAAAAACAAGAAGAAGAAGAAAATCTACTTCACATTAAGTGTTCGATCCTATAAAAAAAAAATAAAAATTACAATTAAAAAGGGGTGGATGAGTAGTTGGAGTTTCTTTTAAATATTAAATTTTAATTAAATTCAAATTTTAAATTTATGAATTTAATTAATTAGTACCTATAAAATCATATTATTATAAAAAATAATATTTTAAACAATAAATGTAAAGAAGTTGCATTTGCTAATTGCCGCAAATGTTCAATCAATCATCAATTTCACAAATTCGGTCGCAAGCCCTCCATTCTCCAATTCCTCCAAGTTAACTTATAATTTATGCATGAGTTTCGGTACAAGTTTATGTGAAATTGTCAATTCTAATTAAATATTTTAAAATAAAATAAACTGTAGGGGTTTAAAATAAAATAATAAAAATACAAGAAACACAACTGAATAGTTGTGTTAAAATCAGAAATGACAAAACTATAGGGTTTTAGAACTCTTTGTTCACATTCTATCGTGTGACACGAATTTTATTTTTCAAAAAAAAAAAAAGAAAGAGAATTATTAATAAAATAAATCGTAAATTATTTTCCAATACCTAACCTGTTAGTGCCTCCCGCATTATTATCCCTCCGAGGATCGTTGGCAAAATTGTTATCGTCAGCTCCTTTGCAGGTAGTGCAGCAAGAGCCCATACTTAATCTATATGGCATGTTATTCGTACAATCAATCAAAAGACAAATATAAAACTGAGACTTAATCCATAATTTTCTTAGAAAGAAATATTAAAATAAAACCTAGCTCTAAAAACAGTTACACTTGGACTTTATTCTTTAATATTCGTCTTCCAATCTTGTTATATTTGTCTCTACATTCGGGTTTTGGCTATTTTAAACTTTTGTTTCGTTTAATTCATTAAAAATAAAAACATAAAATATTAATTGGATTTTTTGACAAAATATTTTTAACTAAAAATAGGCAAAAATTTTTTATTTAAAAGTTGGTCCAAACAAATTAATTTTAAAAATAAACTAATATACTAATAACAAAATTAATGGAGTTACTCGTTTTTGTATAACCCACTTAACCATTTAAGTTTGGGTCTAAATGCAAATAAATTAGGGTCTTCATGTTAAAAGTATCAGAATATCATAAAATTTTAAATTTCATAAAATGGTAGGACTTTCATGTAAATGTTTAGAAAATGTAAAATTAGGGTTTTGTTCTTTTCTCTTCCAGGCTCCAGCCGCCGCCTCCTGCACGAAACAAAACACGGCGGCCGCTGCGGCATCTTCCGATTTTCAATTTAACAATTACAATACAAATTTTATTTTCTATGAAATATAAAATGATAAATAAAGAGGGAAATTATGACATTATACAACCCTAAAAACAAGAATCTGAAGAAACTCTACCATGGATTAAAAGCTATAAACACTCATCAAATAATTAACAAAAATAATAATATAGATTAAACAAAATAATGGATACCACATGATAAATGACAACTGAAATTTTCTATGGGGTGGATTAATAATTTAATGCGAATACAATTCAAAATTTCTCAACACCTCCGATTAAAATCAACCCCGACAACATCCATCCACAAATAAAATAAATAAATAAATCAACAGATATATATATATAAAAAAAAAAAAAAAGAAGAAGAAGAAAGAAGACAATTAAATTTTACAAAGAAACCTTTAATAATCACGATCTAGGTTAAAAAGTTATGAGTTTACAGTAGAATTAAACTACTTACATCAAGCCGAGATTGAAGTAGTGGAAGAAGAAAAACGCGCTCGTGTTGCGTCGTCCTCTGCTTTTTCCTTCCTCAAACCCCCATTTTTCCCTTCCAAAGCCAATATAAATTTTACTTTCTCAAAATCCTGCCGTTGGATCAAAAATGAACGCTCGAGGTTGATTTAGAAATGGGAAAAAAGTCAATTTTTTAAGATGATGACACGTGGCAGATTTCAAAATTATTTAAAATTTAAAAATAATCACAAAAGAAATTCAAAATGATAATGAAAATTTTAAGGTTTTTATAATAGAGTAAGTCGTACCATGTTTTGACTTGCATGCATGCTCGTAGGCATGAATGAATCGGCAAAATTATGAAGCATGGTCGGATATGTTCCTTGTTGCTTGTTTCTACCTACATTTACAAGTAACACCAAAAATTTTTTTGGAAAATATAAATTTTTAGTATAAATCATTTATTTTTTTATTAATATATTGAATGAGGAATTGATGGGATGAAAACAAAAATTAGATTCTGAGTACACACCAGGCACACTTCTCTGCTGATTCTAAAAACATTCGCATGCAGTTCTGAATACACTCCGTCCACCTTTTTCATCTTTACTAAATGCATTCAAGTGATGATCCGACCACACCCTGTGCTAACCACGTGCAGAAGCTAAGGACATTTACATGCTATTCTAACTACGTTTTTCATTAACTCTGAATCAACGCTGCATATATTCTAAATACACCCCTATCAATCAAATGTACCCAAACAATATTCTGAGCACACACATTTACCCAACATCAGATACTAAAGACACTCACTGTTAATTTGTATGGATCCCGTTCACACTTTGCAAGATCTCTAAATTGACCCATCATCATTCAAAATACCCCGTGCCCCCCGTCGTTGAGGGCTGAAAACACCCGCATGTGATTCTGGACACTACAGTTCACACTTTATCATCAAGCCTAAATGCACCACAGCATAATCTGAGTAGACCCACATTTTATACTATCGTCTGCGAATTGTCACGAAATCTAAATGCACCCAGATGATCACTGCCTACACTCTCTCCACTAGCTCGGCCATTCCAAATCCACTCAACATTATTCTGAAAACACTCACAAGTACCTGTACTAGTTGTAAGTTCACCCATAATCGATTCTGACTACACCAGGTCCAATAACTTAGCGAGCCCTATTTTTTTAAAAAGCACAACACAGTCAACCTTTTACCAATTGTGAACGTAAAAACATCAGATGATTCTAAAGACACCCACCTCCTATGAAGACTTCTAAATACACGCAACTATTATTCTGAGTTTACTCAAACAAATACTAAAAAGACCAAAAGCTATTCTGAATGCACCACGAACGACTACCCTCATAAATACACCCACGTATTTCTGAGTTCACCACATACAACCAGATTGCAGATATTAGCTACACCCACATGTTATTCTGAATACACACTATTTTTTTCATTAACATTAAATGCACACATTGTGGTCACTGAAAACACCCGCTATAAAGATTTTGTGATTCTAGAAAAGCCCAACATAGATTCTAACTACACGCTATCCACGCCCTCCTCTCATTCAAAAAACTGATATTCTGAATGCAGCCCGTACGCCCATTCATCAAAAATAAACAAACGCATGAGGATCTGAGTACATCCCGTGCACCTCATCCACAGAAGCTAAAGACATCTACATGTTGTTCTAATCACACCATGTTTTACCTTGTCATTAACTCTAAATCAACCCAAGATATCTTCTAAATACACCTCTTTTAATCCAATGTACCCAAATAAGATTCTGAGTACACGTAATCACCCACCTGCAGATTCTAAAGACACTCACAAGTTATTCTGTATGTAACCCAATCGCTCTTTTCGTGACCTCTAAATACACCCACATATTTGCAGAATACACTCAGTCCATCCCTTTCCATCAATCATAATACACCCAGCTATTTGTCTCAGTACCCCATGCACCCAACGCAAGATACTAAAAACACCAACATTTCTTAGTGGACACTCCCAAGTTCGCATATTTATTAACACAAATGTATCCAGCATAAATTCTGACTACACCCTTGCACACACTTACGTATTCAACATCCCCCGGCATTTATTCTAAATAACCCCACGCACCTGCTTTTTCGTCATTTCTAAATGACCCATGACAGATTCTGACTACAATTCGTGCAGCCCTTAGTTCAATTGAATACACCAATTGTGATTTTGAGTACACGACGGGCACCGTACTTTCAGATTTTAAAGACACCCACATGCTATTCTGAATACAACTGATCCACAATTTTAGTTGACACTAAACGCATGCAAATGGATTTTGAGTACGCCCACGTTAGCTTCCGTATAGGCCGTGATGGTATAGAATACGAGAAGACATGCAGCTGTGACTCTGATTACAACGTAAGCAACCGCCACTTGTTTTAGCCACCCACTCCTGCTCGGAATACACCTACCAACTTTGAACACCTCCCAAACACAGCCGTCGCTAAAGACACCCTCATGTTATTCTGAATACACCATATTCACCGCGTTTTTCCATCGATGTAAAACACACCCCGCTTAGACCATTATCTTTTAAGAAAATAATATAATGGCACGTTTGGACTCGATGAGGCTGGACTGCACAAATATCCAAAATTCGATAAACCCAATGTTTGGCACATCAAATAGTGTGACGTGGGTCTGGCATGGATTGATTATTTGTATTAAAAATATCAAAGTGAGGCAGCGCGGGCTTGACCCGTGAGAGTTCATGGCTCAAGCCTGCACTGTCACTTTTTTATTTAATAATAATAATAATAATAATAATAAAATAAATATTTATAACATTTATATGAATAATATTATCTTTTATTGTATTAATAAAAGATTACTAAAATATAATAATCATAAAATATTATATTATATTTATAATATAAATATAAATATTATGACCCTTCTGTATGTAGCCCGTTCATCGACATCAATGAAAATCAAACCCTTATGAATTCTAACACAAGCAATATTATAAATTTTAAAACTTTAAATTCTTTATTTCACCTTATAAAGTCCTTATTAATAAAATTAAATAGTGCCACGTGTCAATATATAATTCAACAAGTAATAAAAGAAAATTACAAAAATAAAAGATGGGAAAGGTACAAGTAGGGACAATAACATGACATGAGATTGGTGGTTAGGTGTCAAAAGTAACACCAGAAAATGGCACCCCAACCATTCCCATGACCATTATTAACATCAGCCATTAATACTCGGGAATTTTTCTTTGAATATATTGCCAGAAGCCTGTGACCACACTCGGGCAACTTCTGCTCAATTTGAAAGAGATGACATTGAAAGATAATTAATGACCAGTTGTCATCATTAATCCAATTTGGCCTCCTCCTCCTCTTTTCCATTTCTTCTCTGACGAAAGATGTGATTTTAAATGAAATCATTCAACTCTGTGGGAAGACTCAATAATTTGTTATACAAGGTTGCAAAAACGCGGGTTTTCTGTAACCTATAATGTTACAACGAAATATGATTTGTAAGAGTTATGGGTCTGAAGTTTCGTGTGAGCTATGCCCAACTGCATGGTACCAAAATCCTTCTCTCGCCCTGTTCAACCATTTTGGGAAAAGAATTGGCATTGGCATCTTCCTGTAGTTATCTAATTATTTCTTCATCTAGTGGAAGAAAATGCAGCAAAATCATGCTGGAAAGTACGTGTGAGAAGATAAATGCAAGAAGTGGTCGGAAGATTTTTCCAATTTTTGGGGACATCAAATGCATGGAATTAAGTCAAGTCTTCATCTCATTATACGCTCTAATAGCTCTAATCTACTTGTTACCTAACAGCAACATATTTTCAATGCTATGATTATGAAAGCACAAGCTGATAACTCTTTCCGGTTAAGAGCCAGATTCATTTAACATGAAGAGCAAATGAATCAAGAATATGAATTTGTCTAGGCTAATAGCTTCTATATTCAAAGAAACTATAAAAATCTGAATCCTATCGATTTTTTTGAGGCGGAACAGTCAACTTTTCAAGAATGAAAAAGGAGGTAAGGTGAAACATAATATAGCAAGAGTAAGGGGACAACCAGGACAGACAAACCAAATCTTCAATCCCTCATAGACTGTGAAAAGACAAGCATTTTGCAGTGAGAATGCAACAATTCTGTATTTAGCTTTTTTTTGTTTCTTTTCTACTTACTACTACGTACCCATGTTTTCCTTCCACAATGAAGATATTATAAGAAAAAACATTCCTGGAAAAAGAATCCAGGAAAATTTTTAAAATAATAAGCTAGATATTGGGAGAAAAGGATGAATGAACAACCTTGTTCTGTCTCCCTGTAAGCCAAATCAGAGTCCTCCTTGCAAAAGATGGTGTCTTCGCATGTAAATCCGAACTGCCTGAGCTCTGATTTTCTTCATCACAACCTATTTCACTCCCTCCATTTGCCCACCTGCTAATGCCAATCTCAGATATTGTCCTCCTAGCACCAATATTGCTATTCTTTGATTTCAAATCACCATCAGCAGCCCCCACAACAGCATTTCTGTTCACCGGAAACCGGAAAGAGAAAGCCCTCCTTGATGAATCTTCTGGCAAAGTCTGCTTCTTCTCCTGACCTCGAACCCAAATTTTCGATATGGAGAAGCTGTCTTTTCCGCTCCTCCCAACAGCATTGCCCTTGTTGGTACTAGCATTAGCACTACAACCAGTCTCAATGACTCTGACTGCATCAAATCCGTTGAATCCTCTTCTCGATTCACAATCACATTCAGACATTGCCAGCCTGTGACCAGGAGTTAACGGCAAAGAAGGCTTCATGCTGGACTGTTTCTTGACCGGAGTTCTAATTGGTACTTGCAATAATGAATTCTCATCCATTACATACTCGAAAGACCCCATGGAGAAACATCTCCTTGCATCAATATTATTGTTACTAGTACTTTCACCACCGTCCACATTTCTATACTTTCCTAACTTAACAGGCACAATTTTCTCCCCTGAATCTACCATTGTTGAAGGTGCTGCGCTAACTGCTTCTTCTTTTGCAAAAAGTTCAAAAGATTTATGCGTATAATCAATATGGGATGAACCAAATTCACAATCTCCACGACAACCCAAAAGGGAATTCGTTCTTATAACTGAACTGGTTCTGCCTACATTTTCTCTATCACCAAAGATCTCCCTTGAGCTCTCACTCCCAGATTCAAGAACAAAAACAATGGGTGAACGGCTACGGTTTGAAGAAAAATCAGGGAGCAGACTGGCTCTGCATAAAGGGCAAGTGGAATGAGACAAAAGCCATGTGTCTATACAATCCATGTGAAACGCATGGCTACATTTTGGCAACAATCTGAGCTTATCTTCGGGCTCAAACTCACATAAACAAACAGCACAATCAAATGGTTTCTTGAGTCCTATAATTGCTTTGTAGTAGAATACAGGTAAAGTGTCAATAAAAGATTGGTCAACACCAGCATCATGAAGATGAAAAAGTTGCTGCAATTGCCCTTGAAGTGCAGTCACGTTATCGAAATCTTCTGGGTCTCTAGTGGGCGGTCTCCAAAGAAACCTTACTAAAAGATGAAGCAAACCAGAAGCAAAGAAAATGATAGCCAGAATTATAATGATAAGCAGAATGCTTGGACTGACCTTATTGTTCAAATTGAAACCATCATTTTCATTTTGTGGAGCAGGTGGAGGCTGAGGGAAAATGTATGGTTGTAATGAAGGAGAAAGATTGGCGTTGTCCTTGATTTCAAGGAAAAACCATGCCATGTTTTGTAAACAACAATTGAAGAAAACTCACCAAGGTTGCAGCTTTAGATTGAATTGTATGATATCAAGCAAAACCAGAGATGCCCAGAAGAAGTTTCAAGCTTAGCATCGTGTGGGTGCATAGGATATATGCAAGCCGGTTGATAAAAACAAAATTTTTATCACGGGAATAGGAAATGATTTTAAGTTATGAGCAATGTTCATCAATTCACTTTGTTTAAAGGAAGATAAGTAATCGAATGAATCCTTAAGTTAAAACATATTGGGAGGAAGAAGATGACTGAGATACCGATACCGCTGTCAACATTTGCACCAGAGTTTCAACATAGAGTTGTATGATCACCAAGAATAAAATACTAAGCCCAAATCTGAAAAATGAATAAATTTAAAGTCTAAACAAATTTGTATATATAAATATAAATAGAATATTTATTTTTCATTCCTATCATCTAAACACGACCACATGAAAATTAGTGATTTAATATTCCTGATGCTTCTTCCTATGGCAGGCTCATTGGCAGGTTATTATACCTTACTCTTTCACGGCCTGATATCACATTTGCAGTGCATCATTTGAGTCTGTTTTTAGCTCAGGCTCGTTTACCTCACTTGAAAGCTGTGTATCATCTTCTTCACTATTTAAAATCCACTCCTGGTCAAAGTTTATTTTTCTCTTCAACTTCTACTCTCAAACTTCAGGCTTTTTCTGATACGGACTGGGAAGCCTGCTTGGATTCTAGAAAATCAGTCACAGGTTCTTATGTTTTTCTTGGTGATTCATTAGTCTCTTGGAAGGCAAAGAAACAGACTACAATCTCTCGCTCTTCAGCCGAGGCTGAATATCGTGCCTTAGCATCTACAGTCTGTGAGATTGTATGGATAAGACAACCAGCTCCACCATTTTGTGATAATCAAGCTGCTATTCATATTGCTTCTAATCCCATTTTTCACGAGAGGACAAAACACATTGAAATCGATTGCCATTTGGTTCGCAAAAAGGTCACTAATGGTTCCATCAAACTCTTGACTACTGGTCTCAGCATCAGTTAGCTGATATGTTTACGAAACCCCTTCCTTCTTCTGTGTTGCTACCGGTTCTTTCCAAGATGTCTGTGAAAAACATTCACAGTCCGTCTTGAGGGGGAGTACTATATTAGTTAAGTTGTTATAATTAGTTAGTAAGTTCGTTATAATTCGTTAATTAGTAAGATGATCATGGTAGTTAGTTAGATGTATTTTTCCAGCCACACACACACACACACACATATAGCAGTCTCTGTAACAGAACAAATTCATTCAATTTCATTCAAGAACTCTTCTCTCATTTCCTTTCAACTCTTTATCTCGTCAAGCTCAACAACATCAATGGTTCCACATATAATGTATAATGAATTCGAATTTGTATAATTATATATTTTTATATAATATAAATATAATTTAGCACCTACTCACCTTGATCGATTATGCAGTTCCAAGCCCAAAGCTAATAGAAAGATCCCAAAATAATATCCGTGAACCGACAATCCATCCAAGCCAGAAGCTCTGCAAAAGAACGGAGAAACTTGCAGTTAAGAATAGAATCCAACTGTGACTCTCAAACATTCAATACAATGAAAAATGAAATCCTCACAACTGAGGAATGATTACACTTCGTTTATGACAGCAAATGCAAGTTGTGATTGGGGGAAAGAGAATCATTGTCACTCTGGGAAGTTAGACGCGGAGGAAATCTTAGGAGGCGGACAAAAATAAAAGGCAATTGGTCAAAGCCAATTGGCCAAAGGCAAAAGCGCAGGAACTGAAAGTCGGCCCTTTTTTGTAAAGGACTAACGAGAAACTGCGTGGACACGTGGGAATTGGACGAGGACGTGATCCAGTAAGACAACATTTGATATCTTGCAATAATAATAATAATAATAATAATAATAATAATAAAAATTAAAATTGAAATAACACATATAATACTGAAGTATTGTCTTTTTTTTTTTTTAAAAAAAAAAAAAACTGAATGTGTATATATAAATATAAAAAATAAATCCTCTCAAATGAATACTCAGAAGAAGAGCATGCTATTCTTACAACGATGCATTACACTCCACTAAGGTTTCTTCGTAACTAAGTACCGACTATCAAATCCTAGAATATTTTTTCCCTGGAACATTTCGCCATCTTCCAATATTCATGAGAAAGGAAACGAAGTTAAAAGGAATATTGACATTTCAAAAGCATATCACAGCTTACGTACTGAGCAAACAGTATAAAGGGGCCCCCAGTGAGTGTATGCAAGTTGTGATCAGGGGGAACAAGATTGAAGTGTGTGTGTGTGTGTGTGTGTGTGTGTGTGTGTAGGTTAGTTTTTTAATCAAAAACACATAAATAGATGTGTGTGTGTGTGTTTTTGTATATTTTTGGAATCATTACAAAAGTACAAAAATCAGTACAAAAGTCCTGCCAGTTGGATTTTTGGGAGGGTGGCGAGGTTGCGGGGTGGGGTTGGGGGGGCCCAGAGAGCGTATGCAAGTTGCGATCAGGAGCAAGAAGATTGAAATCAGTACAAAAATCCTGCCGGTTGGATTTTTGGGAGGGGGGGTGTGGGAGGAGGTGAGTGTAGACATGCGTACACACACATACATACGTATATGTGTGTGTATTGTATATTTGTAGATTAGTTTTTTAATCAAAAACACATACATAGATGTGTGTATGTGTGTGTTTTGTATATTTGTACGTTAGTTTTTCACTCAACAAATTTATTTACATTGAATAGGCTTGAATACTTGTTATTAAATTAATTATTAATTTAAATATAATTATATATTATCATAATTTCACTTTATTAAAAAGTTTAAGATATCACTCTTATTATATAGGAAAAACATATACTATCTTAACCACACACATCATTCTACATGACCCATGATATATCGAATTATTTTCTTTATAGTATATTTTGTTATTGATAATATTTAAAAATATTAAAATACATTATTCTTAATGTTAAAAACTATGGTGATCTCAAATCTAAAGATTACATACACCATTGGTACTCTGAGAATTACTTATAACACTCATATAATTATCTATGTAGTATTTTCATAATGGATTGGTTTAATACATTGATTACAAACTTGTATTCATGTCTTAATATCTCGTATCATAACACACATATATCATCGTCAACATGTATTAGTTTCTATATATTATTATTATCTTATTTATAATAATATTTAATTAAAAATATTTAAATATTTAATTAATTAAATTTATTATTCTAAGAGTATTATTATATTTATTAAATATATATAATAAAATAATAAATAATATATATATATATATATATGTGCACACATAAAATATAAAAATAAATATATTAAATATTTAAAAATATTATTAAATTTAGAATATACAGTGCCACAAGAGCAAGACAAAATCAGGATGGTCGCATTGTCGGGAAAATTGAACTGGGTGTGAGCAATAGTGATAATTAAGGAGTCTCTGAAAATGAAGGATGGCGCCTAGCTGAAGCATCGGATTAATGTGGCCATGGAAGGGACACGGATCTAGAACCAGCTGGCAGCATTTACCTCCTTGTTTTTCCATTTCTCTTTCCGGAGATTTGAACTTTTTGGAATAACAGGCTCAAGCAAGTATGCGACTATATTTCAAAGGCATCCAACAGCACTCAAGTCAAACACGTTATGAGACATGGCCAGTTTTCAAAATAGATGTGTGTGTGTGTGTGTTTTGTATATTTGTACGTTAGTTTTTCACTCAACAAATTTATTTACATTGAATAGGCTTGAATACTTGTTATTAAATTAATTATTAAATTTATAAGATTTAATTATTTTATATTTAAAAATAAAATATGCAAATTATTTAATTTTTTAATTTTAAAGTGTACAAACAATTTCAATTAAAAAAAATTATCATGTATAAAAAAAAAACTTTAATATGTACCAACAATTAATAGAATCATGACAAGTATACAAAAATTACAAAACAATATTATAGTTTAACTGCTCGTACCATATAATTTTTTAGTATAATTTTTAAAATTTTGTCACTTATTTTATTTCATACGTAGCACAAAATTTAAAAATAATAACAAATTAAAAAAATTCAAAATTATAATAAAAATTTTGAGGTTTATGTTGTCGTACCATATTTTGAATAATTAATTAGTATTCACAAACAAATAATATTGTATAAAATAAATATAATGGGATACAAATTTGGAATACAAATTCTATCCATCTTTCAATTTGACATATCTCAACCTCTTCATTTCACATTGAATATTTTTCAATTCCACACCAACTTGTAATTTATGTATGCATTGCTTCACAAATTATCTAAAATTACCAATTCTGTGTCTTTTAAATCTCACAATTTATGCTTAATAATTTGCCCAATACATGCAATGCTTGTTGATGTGCATTGTATGTAAACTACAATAAAGATCAAATACACATGTGAATCAATTTTGAATTCAATTGCTATTCTATTTCTACTAAAATCATTGTGATGTAGAACAAAAGAAATAGATTAAAATTAAAAGAAGAAGAAGCCAACAACAAAATCACTCTTTGTTAAAGTGGGAAAATGACAAGCTATGGGATTTTATATAACTTTGTAGAAGTTGGTATTGGGGAGAAAATGATTGAAAATGAATACCAAATTGCAGAAAACAAAAAAGTATATGGGAACAAATCTCTGAAGGATGTAAGAGAAAATAATATTCAAAGTGAGAAAATGACAAACTGGACATTGACATATGTGTCATGTTTTTGTATGTATTTTTAATAACTTTAATAAATTATTCGAGAAACATAATGGTCGTTATGCTTAATTAGAAATAAGTGTCTATAATATATATATTTTTTAAATAGGCACAAAGATTCTTGTTGTTAAGGAATGTCAACTCAATTATTTGAAAGAGAAAATGGAAATAATTTAGAATGCCATTAAATAAGTGAATTTGGAATTAAAATAACAAGCACAATTCCAACAAAAATTTGATAACACTAAAATATTTTTATATTTAAAATATAAACGTCTTTGTACATATTAATTTTTGAACGGTATATTTACTTTTCTTTTATATATATCGTTAACATCTAAATATAAATATATATATATATATATATATATAAATTAGTAAATTGATATTTTATATAGCAATCAAATTGGAATAACAAATATATTTATAGTAAAAATATAACAAGATTAAAATTTCATTTGTTCTTTCTATTTAAAATAAGATTAATTTTAATAGACTTATATATATATATAAATTTGAACAATATATTTAGTTTTTTTTCCCCTTAACATAGCTAAATATAAACATACCAAAAATCATATTACTGAAGGTATGAAAATTTTACGAGATCACAATCATATTTATAGTAAATATTATATAATGACAATATTTCACAATCATCGTGAAAAAGAACATCCTTCTGTTTCGGGATTTTGAGAAAGATCTGTATGCTTGTAAAACCAATCAACATAAGGCATAACTAGAGCCATAGAAATGCAGGATTAAGCATTGATCAATCCCCTATGACTGCATTGTAACACATGCAAAACCATATGTGAATAATGTAATACAATCTCACCTTTGTCGTCGAATGTGCAGTTCCATGCAGAAAAGCTATTAAAAAGGGCCCAAAATAATGGCCAAACCGACAATCCATCCAAGCCGAAAGCTCTGCAAAGGAACAGAGGAACTTATTAGTATCTTTACGGTTAAGAACGCAGCTTTGACTCTGAAACATTCAACGTCACGAAAAATAAATCCTCACAAACGAATACCAGAAAAGAGCATACTGTTCTTATAATGATGCATTACACTTTATTGATGTTTCTTCGTAACTACAGGCTATCATACTTCCTAGAATATTTTACCTAGAACATTTCTCCACATTCCAATATTCATGAACGAGGAAATGAAGAGACACAAGTAAACAAGAAGCACCTATATTTTTTCCCATTTGGATGATACGCAAAAATCCTTTGACCTTTCTATGTTCAATGAGTTCTGAACTGGGAATTACATACAGCTGCATACTTGTTAGAGTACATACTTCTACAATTTCTATCTTAATTTCAGTGAACAGTGAGGTTATTACTGTGATGCAGTTAATATAGAAACTCTGGAAATAGCACTGTTCTGTATCAAACAGAGAATGAAGAAGATCATCATCTTTCCCTGTTAGCTTATCCTAACACACATAAGAGTATTATTTATATTTCAACTCCATGCGGCAGCATACCCACCAATAGAAAATGATCTCAAGTAATCGATTGAATCCTTAAATTGAAATCCACTGGGATGAAGAAGATGATTGAGATACCGATGCAGCTTTCAACATTTGCATGAGGGTTTCAACATAGTGTTGTGTGGACAACAAGAACAAAATACCAAGCCCAAATCCAGTTTCATTTAGGGATGGTGCAGAACGTTGATGACATTTCTAAATGGATTTCATCCAAGTTGTGAATAAAATTAAGCACATTTTTTTATTCCAAATATGAATAAATTTGAAGTCTAAACAAATTAGTATAAATAAATATAAATATTATATTTATTTTTTATTCCTAACATTTAAATACGATCGTATGAAAATTAGTAATTTAATATTTTATAATATTAGTATAATTAGAATAATAAATATTTGACGATAAGGCTTCCATATATAAGGCATATTTCTTCTTTCTAGTTTTGGCAAAATAAACACGAATGTTGGTGTAGAAGATAGAAAAATATTGAAAGATTTGTTTTGTAATTAATTTCATTCTACTTTATTAACAATCAATCACATTTCTATAAGTGTTTAATTAAATTTTTTATTCTAATTTAAATTTGATGCAATTAAAATATAAATAAATTTGAAAACTGAACAGACTTGTGAATACAAATATAAATAATATGTTTCTTTCTTTTATTCCTTACATCAAAATACAAACATACAAAAACCAATGATTTGATATTTTATAATACTAATAAAATTAGAATAAAAAAATATGATTCTAATAAAAAAGTTAACGAAACTATAGCATTTTTATTTTATTTTTGACACTCACAATATTTTTAAGATCATATATATTTTTTTAATATAATAGATATATCGTCAATATTTATGATGAGATTTGAGAAAATTACTGTTAGATAAAAAGGTTTGACAATAATTATATATGCTTTATTTTAACTGTTAAATTACTTTTATTGATTGTTAATTTTGAGAGTAAAATAGTAACTATATTTTTAAATAAATTTAATATTCTTCTCGTTTTCAAAATATAAACCGGCAAATATGATGTTGTATTCCATTTATGTTTAAAGTATAAAATAATTAAACGGACATGAATGCCTTGGTGAATTAAGAAATTAAAGAGAAAATTAAGGCATTTGTTGACTGTTGATGATGGATAACAATCCCACACTTTTTATGTTTGATTTATAAAACAAATGTAAGGTCCATTTATCTAATTATATTTTTAAGAAAATTTGTCATTTAAATAATTAATAGACAAAGGATATTAAAAACAATTTAGAATGGCATTGACAAGTTTAAAAAATGGAAAAAAATTATAATTTTACTATTTTTTAAATGATTATTTATGTGTTATAATGATGTATGTAATATATATATATATATGAATATTATGCAATCTTAATAAAACCTTTCATTAATAATTATAGTAGAATTACATTTGATACAAAAATCAAATTATGAATGTTTTTTGACGAGTTACTATTTTTTAAATAATAGAATTACTATTTTTTAATTACTCTTTTTTCTACTAAAATAATTCCTAAGTAGAACACATAATAATATCAACAACAACAATAAAAGAAACACTAGAGGTTTAACAATAGCTAGAGAATTTTTATCATTGTTGTGAAATTCAAATTTCAAAATCTTTATACTATTTTACAAGATTCTATTTATTTAAATACTTAATAATTATAAAATCGTATTATTATAAAAAAAATAAATATTCGAATCAATATATGTAAAGAAATTATATTTGCTAATTGCTACAAATAATTGCGTGTCTCTCTCTCTCTCTCTCTATATATATATATATATATGCGCGTGCAATTAAGTCATGCATTACAACACAGATTGTATAAAATTCTTAATTCTAATCAAATCTTTTAAATTTTCACATTCATATTTTATAATTTGAGGACTTACTCCATAAAGGCAATGCTTATTGATGTGTTTTATAATATAAAATATAAATAAAGACAAATGTGCATGAAAAATTCTAAATAACCCCTTTGCTCACATTCTATAGCTTTATTAAAATGAGAAATGACAAACTATAGGGTTTTAGCCCTTTGCTCATATTCTAATATGCAACATAAATTATATTGAAATGAAAATAAATAAATAAATAAAAAAGGAAGAGCTATTAACAAAATGAAATATAAATTATTTTCCTAAACATGGCTTGTTTTTACCACGAGACTTAATATTAATCAAAGAACTTTTATCGTGGCCATGCGGGGCATTCTTCGTAACATCGGATTTTTCTTTGAGGTCTTGAAAATTTGATGCATTTTCAATAACATTCGATGCATCTTTGACACCTTCTTGTTGTTGTTGTTGTTTCGATTTCTTGATGGAAGAGAAGCAATGACCCATGTTGCAATCCATGTATTTAGATTTTAGACAAGAAAATTGTGAGAGATTGAAGTGTAATGGGCAGATTTTTGAAGGTTTGAGAATTATTCAAGATTACAATCGTGTTTATAGTACATATTTTATAATGCTAATAAAATTAGAAAAAGAAATATAATTATAATAAAAAATTAATAAAAATAAGATAGAGTTTATTTTTTTATTCAAAATATGAATAAATTTGTAGTTCTAAGTAGATATAAATTTGAATGAAATATTTATTTTTTATTCTCAACATCTAAATATAAACATATAAAAATCAACCATTTGGTATTTTATATACTAATCAAATTAGAATAATAAATGCGATTCTAATAGAAATATAATAAGACTAAAGTATTATTTTTTCATTTAAATTACGAATTGAATAAAATTTGTATATTTTATTCTTCGTGTTTAAATATAAAAACATATAAAAATTAGTGATTTGATATTTTATATACTAATTAAATTAGAATAACAAGCATGATTCTAATAAAAATTTAATGAAATTAAGATATTATTTATTATTTTTATTTGAAATATGAATAATTTAGAAGTTTGAATAAATTATAAATATGAATATAATTCTAATAAATTTAGGAAGATTTTAGAAGTTTTGTTTATTTTTTATTAATATTTTAAAATTATTTTTTCTTTTTTATTTTTAAAAAATAAAAAATAGAAAACAAAAATGTTTTTGCATCATCTTCAACGGACGCCAATCATCCGAGATAGATCGTCTCTTTCATTCTGTCACCAAATATATTCGTGACTTAGAGATCTCCCAAACGGATAGAAATGTTATCATCTTCACTCACTGCAAATATATTCTTCTCTTGTTCATTTTTCCAATCCCTTCAATTCTGAAACGCGGACAATTTCTCTCTGAAATGGAGGGAACTATCTTGCCGAACAGGCCACTGCACCCAATCCCGTTGAAGAAACCGTCACGGCCAAACCCGCCACTGAAGTTCAGCTCGACAACGTTGCCGCTTCCTCCGCAGTTGCCTCCTTCAATACCTTTGGATTCTCTCGTTCAACGCCTTCATGATCTCTCTTCTCCAACCAAAAAATCGTCTTCTCTTCACATTTCTGCTGATTCTACGAAGGAACAGTTCATAGAAAGTAATTCCGGGAATCCCTCTTCGGTTTTTGTTTCTGGGTTTGATCGAAAGGAAGACGAGGGTGCATCAGATGACCGGTCTTTTGAATTTTTGTCAAGAAAGGGTAAGTTGATGTTAAATTCAATTGTGGAATTCCCTTTGAATGGTTTGAATGATTTCTTTGATTCTTCCAAGTCTGAGTTGCTTGAGGTTGATTTGGTTAGTATTTTTAAAGCATTAGATATTTCGGGCAATCGGGAAAGAGCACTTTTGCTGTTTGAATGGCTTGTTATGAATGCAAGCTGTGAAAATGCCAAACTAGACAAAGAAGTTATTCAGTTCATGGTTAGAATTCTAGGCAAAGAGTCGCAACATTCCATAGCTTCGAAACTACTTGATTTAATTCCGTTAGAGGATTATTCACTTGATGTAAGAGCATATACGAGTATTCTTCATGCGTATTCTCGGACCGGGAAGTACGAAAAAGCAATAAATCTGTTTGAGAAATTGAAGGAGACAGGGCTGTCTCCTACATTAGTTACCTATAATGTAATGCTAGATGTTTATGGGAAGATGGGTCGATCTTGGAATAACATTTTGGGCCTTTTAGATGAGATGAAAAGCAGGGGACTTGAATTTGATGAGTTCACTTGTAGTACTGTCATATCTGCGTGTGGGAGAGAGGGTTTATTGAATGAAGCAAAAGAGTTCTTCGCTGGATTGAAGTTGCAGGGATATGTACCGGGGACTGTTACTTATAATTCTTTACTACAGGTGTTTGGGAAGGCTGGAATTTACTCTGAGGCCTTGAGTATTTTGAAGGAAATGGAGGATCATAATTGCCCTCCTGATTCTGTGACTTATAATGAACTCGTGGCTGCTTATGTGAGGGCTGGATTCTATGAGGAAGGAGCTGCTTTGATAGAGACAATGACATCTAAAGATGTAATGCCTAATGCTGTTACGTATACTACACTGATAAATGCCTATGGAAGAGCCGGGAAGGTGAGCAAGGCTTTAAGGCTGTTCGACAAGATGAAGCAGTTCGGTTGTGTTCCAAATGTGTGTACGTACAATACTGTTCTTGGGATGTTGGGAAAGAAATCAAGATCAGAGGAGATGATGAAGATACTATGTGATATGAAATCCAGTGGATGTGCCCCTAATCGTATTACATGGAACACCATGCTTGCATTGTGTGGTAATAAAGGTATGGACAAGTACGTGAATGTAGTCTTTTGGGAAATGAACAGCTGTGGTTTTGAGCCTGATAGAGATACATTCAATACCCTGATTAGTGCTTATGGTCGTTGTGGCTCTAGAATAGATGCTACTAAAATGTTTGAGGAGATGATGAAGGCAGGATTCACCCCACGTGTTACAACTTACAATGCACTTTTGAATGCTCTAGCTCGACGAGGGGATTGGAAATCAGCAGAATCCATCATTCTGGACATGAAAAATAAGGGCTTTAAACCCAATGAAACCTCATACTCACTGATGCTTAATTGTTATGCAAAGGGTGGTAATCTCAAGGGGATAAGGATGATCGAGAAAGAAATTTACAGTGGTCATATCTTTCCTAGCTGGATGCTTTTGAGAACCCTTGTTCTTACAAACTTCAAATGCAGAGCACTGTCAGGCATGGAGAGGGCATTTCAGGAATTGCAGAAGAATGGATATAAACCTGATTTGGTTATATTCAATTCAATGCTCTCTATATTTGCCAAGAATCGCATGTATGACAGAGCCAATGGGTTGCTGCGCTTGATTCAAGAAAGTGGGATGCAGCCTAATCTTGTCACCTATAATAACTTGATGGACATGTATGCCAGAGGAGGAAAATGTTGGAAAGCCGAAGAAATCCTCAGAGGAATTGAAGCGTCTGGTGGAAAGCCAGATCTTGTTTCATATAACACTGTTATCAAAGGATTTTGCAGGCAAGGGCTCATGCAGGAGGCCATGAGAATGCTTTATGACATGACAACGATAGGCATTCGGCCGTGTATCTTTACCTACAATACTTTTGTAGCTGGCTATGCAGGACAGGGAATGTTTACAGAAGTAGATAATGTGATTGACTATATGTTTCAGCACAATTGCAAACCAAATGAGCTG
This sequence comes from Swietenia macrophylla, assembly GCA_032401905.1. Taxonomy (NCBI): domain Eukaryota; kingdom Viridiplantae; phylum Streptophyta; class Magnoliopsida; order Sapindales; family Meliaceae; genus Swietenia; species Swietenia macrophylla. The sequence continues at coordinate 1,548,655 of CP135562.1, read as the reverse complement.
ACCTACAAGATAGTGGTGGATGGTTATTGTAAAGCCAGAAAGTATAAAGAAGCCGCGGACTTTGTGTCAAAAATTAAGGAGAGGAATAATTCTTTCGACGATCAATCTGTACAAAGGCTTGCTTTCCGTGTACAGGAGAATTTGGAATCATGACTTCGAAAGTATCTTTGTTATAATCATTCTGTCTATTACTATGCAATTTTCAGAGGTAAGTGAATGGTGACATACCTGTAAACTAACTCACCGGTTGTCAGCTGCTGCACGGATTTTGACATTCACGTCGCTTTAATGAGAGCTAAGGAGAGCAATATGCAGGTTTCCTTGCTGTGACATGTGCAACTGAAGACTGTTCAGGCATCTTGGAGGTGAACTTGTTATAACTGGAATTATGTCAAAGAACTTTCTGCAATGAGCAAGTGATCGGTTCATGGACATTGTTGTATGATCAAAGAACTTTCTACGAAGAGCTAGTGATCGGTTCATGGACGTTGTTGTATGATTCTTTCTCTTGCCATCTCAACCGATTAATTTGTCAGTGTATATATTCCTTTTTAATGTTGTCTTCGTTCTTTTAAACATAACTGTTGGACACATTCAACTGTGCAAGAGCTCATTCGTGTACAGCCAGCCATCTTTCATGCTTAATAAATAAAAAGCTGCTTCCTTCAGAATCTCTCGTACAAAATCTGCATTTTCCACTTGGAAGTGCTTCTTTGTATTAACAAAAGTGCTGGAATCGTGTGGTTGCTTTTCTCATCGGCGGCTTCTGTACATTTTCTTTAATGAAAAGAGATACAAAATTTTGTATAATTTTTACCAATTCACAGAGAGGTTCCGATCCATGCTATCTCATCTCATAATGTATTTGTTGGTATAAATAAATTTAATTGATAAAAATTTTTAATTAATATTAAAAAATTAACATTAGATATTTGATTTCATGTTAGCGGTTGATATTTTTATCGGAATAAATTGATTAAATCGACAAAATTTCTTAACTAATATTAAAAATTTAAAAATTCAAATCTCGTTCTCACTAAAATTATAAATATAATTTGCATTATATAATTTATATAAGATTGTGTCGGTTCATATTTTTAAAATTTATAACAAAAATACGATTAGATATAACACGAGATATATTATAATATGAGATTTAAGTAAAATGTGAAAAAAAAAGTAAAAATTAAGAAAAAAAAGAAAAGAATAGAATTCAAGTGGTCCAATCTGATTTTGCTTGGGATAACGAACTAGCAAAAGCAAGAAGAATGGCCGCACGTGAAAATGTCATAACCCGTGTCAATTTCAAGTTGAAAGACCATACTCATGCTCGCACGTGTGTATGCGTGTGCGCCACGCACGTGACTCACTTGCGTACATTACTCAACGCGTGGCTAACCAAACGGTACCGTCTGGTCCACTATCGTTATCCGGGTCGGTCAGTTCATTGAATGTACGAAAATGATTTTTGAAAATAAAATTTCTAAGAATCATATTCTTCGTTATTAAAAGAGAATTTGAATCCCAAAAATTGTGAATCAATTTGGCTTCTAAAAGAAGAAGAATAATAAAAAAAGTGAGATAAAAATTATTTATTTAAAATATAATAATTTAAATTGAGTCCCGATTAAAATAATTTATTACGTGATCTTGTAAATGCTAATAAAATTATTAATGTTTAAATATAAAATTATATTTATATGTAAAAAATTAATAAAAAATTAGAGAATATTATTTTAAATTTTAAATTATTTATTATATAAAAATATTATTTATTAATTTATAATAAATAAATTTTTATTGTTATTGAGAATAAAAATTTTAAATAAGATAATTTTAAATTAATATAATAATATAATGAAACCGTTTAATTAATATAAATTAATAAAAAATTAAATCTCACCTCATTTGATTTATGCGTAATTAAATAAGTTATTAACTATACTTTTGTAGAAACAATTATATTTTTAACTCAATAATAATAAAACGCAGGGTTTTCCTCGCGTGGGCTCCAAGCTTTTAACGACGGGTCGTCAGATCCACCCAAAACCCGAACCCGAAACGGGAAGATTTTTCCATCAAACAAGGTGGTGAGATCAGATGCCACATGTTTACAAGGAAACTCTTGAGTGTTTGCCTGTGCTGTGCTAGTCCTTGTTTCGTTCTCCCGAGCATTACTCACCCCACGTTTTCCCTTTCTCTTTCTCTCATTCGTTTCCTTCCACATACTTCCACCACAGCCAGTTCTTTTCCCCTTTTTAACCTTACCTTCCCTCGATTTAACGTTTTTTTAAGTAGGGTTTCGTTTATTGTTTTTCATTTTCTTTCAAATGGGTTGAATTCAATTTCCGCTTTTTCTTTTTTCGTTCGGGTTTTTTGGAGCTTTGAATGGAGTGGGATAGTAATTCTGATATTAGCGAGGATGAGGACGAGGAATTGACGATTGTTGACGACGTCGTTGCCCCCGTTCCTTTTCCCGTTGAGAACTTGTTTCAAACGGCGCCCTGTGGGTTCGTTGTTACCGATGCGCTGGAGCCTGACCATCCCGTTATTTATGTCAATTCTGTGTTCGAGAACGTCACTGGTTATCGTGCTGAAGATGTGCTGGGGCGTAATTGGTCAGTTTTGTACTTGATTGTCATTTTGTTATTATTATTATTTTTTTACTATGCAATCACATTAATTAGGGGTTGTTATTTAGGGAATGAAATGGGAATTTCTTTGTTCTGCTGTAGCTGCTGAGTTTATAGATGTTAGATATTGGTCAAATCTTGTTTTTGTCTGTGTTTATTTTAGCATTTCAGCATACCTAGCTCGCTGTTTTGTGCTTTGTAAATTGTAGAGAAATTGGAGGTTTCATTTTTTTTTAAATCTTTCTAAACAAAGCTAGCAGAATTTAGGGATTTTATTTTTCTCTTAGTTTGATGTTTGCACAAACTGATCGAATCCCCGCCTATATTATAATACAGTGAGTTTCCTGAAAGGGGTTAGGATGTGCTGCTTATTGGTTGTGTTCGCATGTAGGAATACTGTATGTAAGATAGCAAGAACTGTGTTTGAGCTGGGTAGTTCGATGGTGCTGTTTCTTTCATTTTTAACAAATTCTCGAGGGAGCGCAATTTTATTAGGAAATGCATTCAATACTTAACTGAATATTAGTTTTAAAATTTTGCAAGGAGGAAGGCTTTTGGCGAATGTTTAACTCAATTTGTGGTTTGTGTTCATCTAAGCCTGTGTTGGATGAAATAGGTATGTTTATTGAGCTACTTTTGGTTAATATTGTTTCTTCCAGGTTTACCATTGCTGACCTAATTCATTTTTTCTAATTGTATTCTTATATTAAGTAATTTTCTAAATAAATATGGGTAAGTTTCTTCTGTCTTCTCTATCCTTTGGTATAAATAGACATAGATACCATATTAATTTTAATTGATGTCCTTGCTGCTAGTGACTGTCTGATGTTGGTTGTAAGTGAAGCATTCAAATGACAGTTTGATCCTCACTTCTCCCTAACTTTCATCAATGGATGATTTCAAACATATATTTTTTACGGAATTTCGCAAGAGATATGCAATGAGTGAAAAAAAAACCCTGGATATTACATATGCTTGTCTGTGATTTTACCCATGCATTTGAACAAATTACAAGGAAAAAAAAACCCTAGAATTCTGTGTTTCTTTATTATGGCTTTCAATTTGGGGCCACTAGCTTTCTTTAAAGCTTGTCAATGCAGTTTATTGTATCTGGGACATGTCAATGTTAAATTTGATAGATATAGTTCCTAAACTTTTTAGATCAAATGACATGGATTGAGTATCTGAATGCAGAATTTTGAGGCAGAATTTAGACTTATATTAAAGACAAACCTTTTCATGGTTATGTTTGTGGTCCTTGGTCAGAAGGCATGGGGTTGATGGAGAAAGATAAACACCTAGAAGAGGGAAATAAAAAGCAGGGTAGAGAATAGTGGATATTTTACTAAGTCTCAACAACTTCAACCCCTCTATATTAACAGTCCTGACGAAGATACAAACCCTTTGTCTGTCTTGCCCTTTACTTCTTCAAAATTAACATCTAAGCACTTACTTGGTTTGATGGAAACCAGTTAGGATTATGTTCTAGAACAAACTTACCTGACCACAAGATAAAAGGAAGTGCTGAAACATAAAGGGAAAAAGGAGAGAAGAGTCTTTTTTTTTTTTTTGTTTGGCGGGGGGGGGGGGTGCGGGGATGAAGAATCATTCTGAGTTGTGGCGGAACAAAGTAGATTGCAGTTTCTCCTCATTATGTCAAGTACGGTTACTTCAATGATGCCTATTTGTAGTCATGACACTTATGTACAAAGTGTAGAGATTCACTTTTTCTCCTGATTAACTGCATTCCTAAAAGGTGTAGAAGCAAGGGTGTACTGAGGTAGAATAAAAAATTACATTTCGCTGATACTTCTGATGAAGCTTGTTTTGTCAAAAAGGTGTTGGATGTTAGTTTGAAATTTTATCTCTCCTGTGGTAAAAAAATTTTAAAGCTTTGATAAAATGTTTGGACCTTGTATTACTTATATCTAAAAGATGTACATGCTTATTCTCTTTTTTTGTCTTTTTTGAAATGCTAGCTGGTTCAGTGAAATGTCAAAGTTTTGTTTTTTATGGTCATGTCCAATTCTGTTGTTTCTTATTTTTAGTTCACCTGTACTCACATTTACATTTTGCAGAAGCAAATATAATTCTATGAGGATTATAGCTTAGGATTTTCATAACAAAAAAACTACATAGGTAGAGATGTAATTGCAGTTCTTATTCAGTAGTATTCTTATGCAATCATGAGGCTTGGTGTCAAATTTCAAATGTCTGGATTTGGTATATTACAAAGTTTAGCATATAATCCAATTGTTTTGCGGTTACTTGTTGACCTTGTAAAAAGGGTTTGACTGATACCGTCAGTGATCTCAAACTGGAAAATCAAAGGTGTTAGGAACATACTGAATTAATGCTTTGCTTAGAGGCATATTTAAATTATTCTCAATGGATATTGTTTGTGCCATATCCTTGTTGATATTCCAATGTTTTAAGCAAACATATTCAACTTTGTCTGCTATGTAAACATATATTGATTCGGCAAATGTGTTAGTGTTGTACATTATTTTGATGTCCAACTACATATGAAATTACTGTATTTTTTAAAATATGAAACTCCAATGAACTATATTTTGCCTGGGAACTTCTGTGCATTGTTGTTGGAGGAGCACTTGATTCTATTTCAGGATTATAATAGTATTAAGAAAATTAGTTAATAATTGGATTTACTTATATGAAGTGAAACTTTGTGGACTTAGTGATCAGTACGTCACTTATTGAGACCCTTAATATGTAATTCTCCTGGAGGAATTTATATTATGACATTTGATAGATAGATATCAATGACAATTTAGTATGGTTGTTTGGAGAGAGTGCCTCATGCCTCTTGTGAAGGGAAAGAATCAATACATATGCATTGATTGTGTAAACTTTTTTCTGGTTGAGATCAAGACAGGTGTTTTGATGGCACTCTTGTATGTAACCCACGTGTCAAGTTTGGCACCAATCTAGGAGTTTTTTATGAATAGATTTATAAGGAAAATGGCGCATACTCTTCTCTATACAAGGCTACATCACCTTTTCTACAATTAGCATGTCAAAACAAATCGCCAAAAACAATTCATTCAATATGAAATCAACAAGCTGTCTTCTGCACCTTCTGCTGAGCATCTTTGAGAATATGTTATTGATGAGTTTGTGGTGTCTTGGCTAGTCACTGTATGTATAACAGCACAATATCTAATGCTTTTTCAAGTGCGTAATACTAAGTGCCCTGGTGCTATTAAGAAATTGTTGCTGACTTTTAGTTATTGGCACTGGGATAGGAGATTGGATGGGATTCCTCCCAAGGCCAATTGAAGCCTGCTTTGTTGAGGTTTTGCCGACAGAGATCATTTTCTTTTATAGTTAAATGTGATTGTCTTTTTAGCTGATGCTGTGCATAAGTTGCTCTTACATTTTCTATTCTTACTTTGGTTCTATGAGAATTATTCATATCTTGTTGAGGAATAAGAAAGCTTTGGTTTATTTTCTGTGCTTATTGATAAGATCGTAATTTTGAGGGAGGACTTGTTAGGGGCTGCTATCACCTTTATTTTTTGCTTTATATAGGTTGAACTTCTCCTTCTCTTCACATTACTATTCAGTCCTTAGTCATGCTATATCACTTTGATGTTTGGACTTGTTTAGCTGATTCCATATGCTGCCTCTTCTCTCTTTCAATTCTTGACTGCTGATTATTTTATGATTCTGATTAATCTTTGTTTCATTATATAACTAGATTCTGATTGTGTAGAGTTGTTCCTTTGTTCTGATTTTGTGGGATTACAGCCGTTTCTTGCAATGTAGAGGGCCATTTGCAAAGAGAAGACATCCATTGGTGGATTCTACTGTAGTTTCAGAAATTAGGAGATGTCTTGAGGAGGGTATTGAATTCCAAGGCGAGTTGTTGAACTTCAGGAAAGATGGATCCCCTCTGATGAACAGATTGCGGCTGTCTCCTATATATGGAGATGATGAAACAATAACTCATTTCATTGGAATTCAGTTCTTCACAGAAGCAAATGTTGATCTGGGTCCAGTGCCTGGATATCCAATAAAGGAGTCTGCAAAATCATCTCATCAGTTTTGGTCTGTTTTTTCCACTAATCGTTCTGTACCGGTGGGAGACCGGAATGTTTCTCGTGAGGTTTGTGGAATGCTGCAACTGAGTGACGAGGTGCTGTCTATGAAGATACTTTCATTGTTATCACCAAGAGATATTGCATCAGTTGGTTCTGTCTGCAGGCGATTTTATGAGCTGACAAATAATGAGGACCTTTGGAGAATGGTCTGCCAGAATGCCTGGGGTAGTGAAACGACTCGTGTCTTAGAGACTGTGCCTGGTGCAAAGAGAATGGGATGGGGTCGGCTGGCAAGGGAGTTGACTACTCTAGAAGCTGCAGCATGGAGGAAGCTAACAGTTGGTGGTGTGGTTGAGCCCTCACGGTGCAACTTTAGTGCTTGTGCAGTTGGGAATCGCGTGGTTCTTTTTGGTGGGGAAGGAGTAAATATGCAACCGATGAATGACACCTTTGTATTGGATTTGAATTCTAGCAACCCAGTGTGGCAACATGTCCAAGTGAGCTCTCCTCCTCCTGGTCGTTGGGGACATACACTTTCTTGTGTAAATGGGTCTCATTTGGTGGTATTTGGAGGCTGTGGAAGGCAGGGCTTGCTCAATGATGTTTTTGTTTTGGATTTGGATGCCAAGCCTCCAACTTGGCGTGAAATTTCTGGATTGGCTCCTCCACTTCCAAGATCATGGCATAGCTCCTGCACTCTTGATGGTACCAAATTGATAGTTTCTGGCGGTTGTGCAGATTCTGGAGTTCTTTTAAGTGACACTTTTCTGCTTGATCTCTCAATGGAGAAACCTGTTTGGAGAGAGATACCTGTAGCATGGACCCCACCTTCTCGGTTGGGCCATACCCTTTCAGTTTATGGTGGTAGGAAGATATTGATGTTTGGGGGTCTGGCCAAGAGTGGTCCCCTTCGGTTTCGTTCTAGTGATGTGTTTACAATGGACCTAAGTGAGGAGGAACCTTGTTGGAGGAGTGTGACTGGAAGTGGAATGCCTGAAGCCGGAAACCCAGGTGGCATGGCTCCTCCTCCTAGGCTTGATCATGTGGCTGTGAACCTCCCAGGTGGAAGAATTGTGATCTTTGGTGGGTCTGTGGCTGGTCTTCACTCGGCAACCCAGATGTATCTCCTGGATCCAACTGATGAGAAACCTACATGGAGAATACTGAATGTACCCGGACGACCTCCAAGA
>CP135562.1:1428903-1535768 GCA_032401905.1 Swietenia macrophylla | reverse complement strand
CCCCCAAAGTTGTATATTATAGCACCCATAGTATTTTAGATAGGCGTCACTAGCTTGTTCTAAATGAAAAACTTGACATAGGATGTGGAGGTTTTGCCTTGTATGTACTATAATGATGGCAAAAGAATTGCAATAAGTGTCGTGTTGGGTTGCACAAGGAAGGTTGGATTTGGTAAAGAAGTTAGGGTGTGTAATGGACCCTGACATCTTCTTCCTAATGGTTTCCCCTTCCCTTCTTTCTTTTTCCTTAGTTGTATATTATAGCACCTGTAGTATTTTAGAAAGGTGTCACTTGCTTGTTCTATATGAAAAACTTGACATAGGATGTGGAAGTTTTGCCTTGTATGTACTATAATAATGGGGATGGCAGCGGTGCGGGTTTGGGATGGATACTTTCAAACCCGTGTTCGCATCTTCTAAAAAAATTTAACACCAAACCTGCATCAAATCTGCTGTGGGTTTGACATTTCATTATTAAATTCGTTTAAACGGATTTTTAACAATTACCAAATTTGCACGGATATTTGCAGATTTTTAGCGGGTCTTTTTGTATTTTCAAATTATATTTATACTATTATTAAATATCAAATTTGAATCTATAAAATATTTAATTAAAATTATAAATTTTCAGCGTTAATTCAAAATAAAATATATTNCCCCCCCCCCCCAAAGTTGTATATTATAGCACCCATAGTATTTTAGATAGGCGTCACTAGCTTGTTCTAAATGAAAAACTTGACAGAGGATGTGGAGGTTTTGCCTTGTATGTACTATAATGATGGCAAAAGAATTGCAATAAGTGTCGTGTTGGGTTGGACAAGGAAGGTTGGATTTGGTAAAGAAGTTAGGGGGTGTAATGGACCCTGACATCTTCTTCCTAATGGTTTCCCCTTCCCTTCTTTCTTTTTCCTTAGTTGTATATTATAGCACCTGTAGTATTTTAGAAAGGTGTCACTTGCTTGTTCTATATGAAAAACTTGACATAGGATGTGGAAGTTTTGCCTTGTATGTACTATAATAATGGGGATGGCAGCGGTGCGGGTTTGGGACGGATACCTTCAAACCCGCATTCGCATCTTCTAAAAAAATTTAACACCAAACCTGCATCAAATCTGTTGTGGGTTTGACATTTCATTATTAAACTCGTTTAAACGGATTTTTAACAATTATCAAATTTGCACGGATATTCGCAGATTTTTAGCGGGTCTTTTTGTATTTTCAAATTATATTTATACTATTATTAAATATCAAATTTGAATCTATAAAATATTTAATTAAAATTATAAATTTTCAGCGTTAATTCAAAATAAAATATATTATTCACATAAACATTAAATTCATTCAATATAAAATAAAATTGATTACAATTTCATTAAAAAAATAATTTTTTATAAATTCATACATAAAATATTGTAAATCTAAAATGAAAGTTTACAAATTTATAAATTCAAAATAAAAGTTTGCAAACTTATAACTCCAAAAATAAAGTATTGCGAAATTGTTACTGAATTTAATCTTGAAATGAGATAATTAGTTTAGTACTTTCTGCACATAGCATTATAAGTGCAATAATAGTTCTCATTATTGAGTTTCTTGTTGAGCTACTACAAGACGGAGTTATTCAGGGTATATATATGCTAGTTATATAATCATGTATGTGTAATTAATTAACTTTTTATTGATATTTTCTTATGATAAATTTAAAAGCCCATGGAAATAGCAAAATCGAAAGGATTGGAAGAATTATTGAATTTTGAAGACATAAGAAACATGAAGTATTCATAAAATATTGCAAGTATTAAAGTTGCAACCACTGAATTTTGGAAACTTTAAGGAGGTTCTTACTAATATCAATTGCAATGGATTTATAATTATGAAAGAACGAAAAATAACAAATTAATATTTTTATTTTACTTAATTATAGCGGGTTTGCAAATATCCATTGCAGACATCTATCCATATTTGTATCCTTCTCAAATCCGCTATGGTTTTTAAATTTTTTTCCCAAACTCGTCCCAAACCGCTAAAAGCATACCAAATCAGTTCCATGATAGACAGGTACAAGCGGGTTTGCAGGTAAAATTGCCATCTCTATATAATGATGGTAAAAGAACTGCATTAAGTGTGGTGTTGGGTTGGGCAGGGAAGGTTTATTTTCGTAGAGAAGTTAGGGTGTGTAGCAGATGTCAGGCAGGGAATTCAAGAGTAGAATCAGTTTTCTGGGTTGGTCAAGAAATCAAATAAAATGACTGTGGTGATTGGATAAAATTGACTGGTCACTGTTTCCTGTCTTGTTGAGGCCAGGATTTTCTGCAGTATTAGTCTCCTCTAAACAAGTATGACCAGGTATGCTATATTGTGGCCAAAATGCTGAAGATGAGAAAATAATGGAAAAGCTGATCTTCTTATGTCAAATAATCTGTGAGGACAACCATTGTCTCCTTTAATGTTTGCAAAGATGCGGGTATTGTCATTAGTTGCTTCTTTAGTGTTCTGTATTGAGAAAATAATTTCAGGGCTTAAAGTTTTAATCTTTGTTTGTGACAGTTTTTATTCCATCTATTGATTTGATGGGAATAAATTCTGATGGTGTATTTCTTAGTTGATTTATTTGTTATTTGTATGTTCTTGTTGCTTCTGAATCTCTTAACTAGACATTTTTTTTAAATTCTCCTGTGTCAGGAAAAGAATGTTGCAAAAGCAAAGGAAATGTCAAGCAAAGTACAGAGTGTTTAACGTGCTTGTTGGGTTGGTAATGACCGAAATGTGACGTGTGTATATCTTGTTCTACACGAAATGGTTGTCAAATGTTATGATGACTCATAAATTGTTGTTTTGCAGAAATTACATCAAGTGAGATCGTTACTTGAGTCTCCTTTGTATACTATATTTATAATGGCTAGTATGTGGGATAGCAGGAATTGGCCTGGATACTCGAAGGGACATTGTCCAGGCATCGGGGGACATGATTGTGTGCAATTTTCTACCTACTGCTGCAGTTAAACGAAGTTTGGTTGTGTACTAGGCTTTCAGCCATGCAATTTCATTACAGTTTGTGTTCAAAAGCAAGTTAATGTCTAATTCATCATGCTGTCACGTTGGGGCATGTATGTCAATGTATCTTTTTGTATTTTCTTTCTTCTCAGTTAAAGTAATACTTTGCAACAGATGAATTTTTAGTCTTTTAGTCTGTGTTGATCTTATTACGTGATACTGTTGCATGTTTACATATGGATCTGTTGACTAACGGCATTTAGTACTTGTACACTTAACAGCAAATATAAAGGTTTCAAAAATAAGAGTACTTTGTCAAAATAACTAGGGTATCACGTTAAGTTATTTTGATTACAGGTGACGTTATTAATGCGGTGGAATTTTGTTATGTAGAAAGTTATTTGCCAATTACGCCTAGGCATAAGGGTTATGAAGATGATAGAGAGAGACTGATTATAGTTCATTCTTATTTATCTAACTGGTGCTAGTTGGATATGTTTAAGTGATTTTGACGTATTCTGTAGTATTCTGATTGGTAAAGTCCGGCCAGTACCGGCCAGTTTCATACATGTTTTGTTCCGTTCTGTTTTGATTCTGTCCTTCAATTTTTGGCTTTTCTATTCTCTATTTGAACTATGACCAAATTGACAACTTTATCAAAGAGTGATTTCCGAAGTGAATTTAGAAGAAACTAGAAAAGGGTGAGTTTTCGGATTTGATGGTTGTTTGCGGATTTGAAGAGAAGGATAAGGAGAAAGCAGAAAGAATGGCAATGGTTGCTCTAGGGTGTGTTCAGTATAACCTGACGAAAGGCCTGCTATGAATGTTACGGCAAAAATGCCGGAAGGAGGATTTGAGATTCCAACTCCCAAGAATCCATTTTCATACTTGCTGATGGGTTCTCCTCTCTCGACGACGACAATTACTATTCAAAAATTTGAGATCGAAATATTTAGTTCGTGAGGAAACTTGATTGTTTCAAAATCAGGAACTGCAGATATGTTGAATCTCTATAGACTTTTAACAAAACTGTTGTTTCAACCCATGTGAGATTAGGTATAGGTTTTCTGTTGCATTTTTGTAAATTCAATAGATAGATCAAAGAAATTCAAGCAAAGGGACCCAGTTGGGTTGTCCTGCGATTCAATAATAAATGTCCACATTATTTGTTCATTCTCAGCCGGAACAGGAGAAGACTATCATAGAATTGGAATGGACTGCAGACCTCTGTGTTCTGAAAGAAGATTCAAAGTTCTCTTTAGCTGTAACTCCGTTGTCCTATATTTCCTGACAGTTTCTGGCACCTTACATGCCAGTAAGTTTTTGTTGCATATGTTTTTGCTTCTCTTGTATTCTTCTATCTCATGCTAGATGTTTCGTCAGCTATGTCAAATCATGAAGTTCGTAACATTTCATCAGTACAAGGACTTCTTCTTAGTGTGATTGGAGGGAAGAATTTTTCTGAGTTAGATTATTTCAAAGAAGCTTAAAATATATTCATTTTCCATCTTATAAAGTCTAGAAACGATCTGCAAGCTTATTAAATTTTCCAATATTTTTCACAAGAAATATTCTGTTTTGGATTGTTTTCTTACTTTTCACAGTTGCCATTTTTATCAAGATTGTGATTTTGGCGGTAATTGTCTGAGAAGAGCACGGAATAATAGCAGCACTGTTAATCCAGACACGATTTCTCACACTAACTATAGATAAAGTCCTCGATGAGATGCAATTGGAGAAGCCAATCGGTTTACTTCTCAGCAACTCAGGCTTGCACCTGATAATTTCACTAATTTGCTGGGTTCAGGGTGATTTGGAGCCGTACATAAAGGGGGTTTCAGGAATGGAACAATTGTGGCAGTAAAGGTTTTACACGGAAACTCTGATCTGAGAAACGGAGAACAGCTCATGGCAGAAGTGAGCACAATCGGAAGAGTTCATCATTTTAATCTGGTTAGACTCAACGGATTCTGCTTTGAACGAAAACTGACAAGACCGGTGAATGGCTCACTTGACAAATACTTGTTTCGAGAAAAGAAAATTTAGGATTCGAAAAACTGCATCAGATTGCTGTTGGCACCTAAAGGATTGCTTACTCGCATGAAGAATGCCAGCAAAAAATTGTACATTACGACATAAAACCTGAAAACCTTCTTTTGGTTGCCAAGTTTTTTCAGAAAGGCGCAGATTTCGGTTTTGGCTAATATCTGCAACGCGGAAAATACTCAAATTACAATGACAGGAAGAAGTGGAACCCCAGGTTTTGCAGCACCTGAACTCTGGATGCCACATCCTGTAACTCACAAGTGTGATGTTTACAGTTTTGGAATGCTGCTCTTTGAAGTCATAGGCCGGCAAAGAAACCTGGAGAAAGATCTTCCTGAAAGCCATGACTGGTTTCCGAAATGGGTATGGGAAAAATTTGAAAATGGAGAATTGGAAGAGATGATGATTGTACTTGGAATTGAAGAGAACGATAAAGGAAAAAAATGCTGAGAGAATAAAAAAAATGTAGCTCTCTGGTGTGTTCAGGATAGGCCTGGAACAAGACCAGGATGAGTTTTGTAGTGAAAATGCTGGAAGGTGGAGAACACTTTTATGACCCATTTATTTATTAAAAATATATAACAAAAATATAAAATCATTTTTATTACACGTTTAAAAAAAATAGAAATGTTATATTTTTCTCCTCTTTATTTGTACACAATCAAATAAAATCCTGTCAAAATCCATTTCACAATCTTCCAAAAATGAGATATGTATGTACTTACAGTACAAACTAAAAGAAAAGGGGATGGAAGAAGAGACAATGAATTTTGATTATTAAAAAAAGTACCTTAACAAGTGATAGGTAAATTTATTTAATAAAAAATTATTAATTTTTTTTTTTTTTATTAATTGAATGATGTTATCACCTTACTTGTGTTTACGTGATAAAAAACTATGATGTTCAAGAATTTTTTTTGATTATTTGCCATGCCTTGAAAGATCAAATCAAATGTTCCTGGGAGAGTCCTCTTCTTGGCCACCTTTCTTAAGGGAGAAAAGCCATTTTATCATAGGTATTAATGGCTTCTTCCTATTCTTCTTATTGACAGAAGGCCCTCTCTCAAACATTTCCCTTTTGCTGACAACTTCAGCCAGCCGCGAAGGAGGACTTGCAAATTTTACATATCTCTTTCCCCCTTGCTCAGCTTTGTCGCTTGCAGTTTCGACGAACTTCAGTTCTTCAATCTCCGGACTTACAGCAGGTTGTTTCAGATAATCTCTCGCCTTCAGCCGTTTCAGTTCTTTCTTTGTTTCGTCGAGTTCTTCTCTAAGATTTTCTATGTGCTTTGACATCCAGTAGATTTCTTCTCTCGCTTTCTGGAGATTTTGCTTTGTTTCTTCAAGCTCAGCAGTCAGTGCTCCAATTCTGGAACGTGATTCTCCATTTTTGCTTGCTGCAGCTTGCATCTGTCAGTTTTATTAACGTTAAATCATGCATGAATCAGAAAATTGCGGAGCTCTAAACTAGCGGTCATGCATGCATGCATGCATACAGTGTAATACTTTCATTATTGCATGATCTTATCAGAATTCATGCACAGACCTATACACAATGAGATAATGGAAGAAAAACAAAACCTCCTTGAGCTTGTTGCCGTATACTTCCCCAACCAAGACTCTTTCACCAAACAACGTAACAGCTTCTTTAACAGTTCTAAATGGCCGCCGTGTGTCAATCTCCGTCTGTCCAACGACCACCGTCCCGCCCTCTTCGTTCTCCATGCTTTGCTTTATACCTTGAAAATCCACCAACCCAATGCAAAAGCTGACAATGTATTCCCTTTGAGTTTTAATACCAGTAGCTGCAAATTCAAAACATGGCCAAAGATATAATCAAGAGTTGGCTGCCCAGCCGGTATGAATTATAATGGCCGGATGTGGAGTGATATGATTTGGTTACTTAAATTATAATTAATTAGTTTCACATAATAATTAATTGAATAATTAAAATGATTGGTGACTAGCTTTTTTGTTTCTTCGCGTCCACTTCACTGGAATTTTAACTAATTGAAGCTGGTCATCAATGGAGGTCGTTAGTACTGAAATAATTTTGCTTTGACTTTGATCAAGATCTCCCTCCTTCCTATATGTTTCAAAATTACAAATACAATTAATAAAGCATGAGTATATTCCCTTCTAATAACCTTGTAATTAATACTAAAATATAATATGACAATCAATATTTGATTTACGTTAAACACTTGTAATTTTGAAAACAAACGACACAATTATGATTTTGAAAATAAACGATACAAGTAATTAGTCGAATCTTTAAAATTAAAATTTTTAAATTTAAAATTAGTTATACATTATTATTTATTTTTTATTTTAATATTAAACTTATAAAAATTATATTTCTAAAATTTATTTAAGGATCTTCAAAACTCGGGACCAGCCTGATGATAAAAAAAACTTAAATCTAATGTAAATTATCTTGGGTAAGACTATAAATAAACTATAAAATTATTGTTTAAAATTATGTATAAATTATATAATAAAAATACTAAATTTTTATATTTTTTAAATATGAAAATAATTTATTATTATTAACTTTAAATAAACTGAGATGGAAAAAAAAATCACTGCCCATTATTCATTAAAATAGGTCAGTGTTAATAATTAAGAGAAAATTAACAATAGGGATTTATGTAATAAAAATTAATGAATTATATTTTTTCTAATAATATATGAGAAATTTGGGATCTAGATGATAAAATCCTAAAATTTGACGTGCAAGCCGACGCCGTTAAACTTGTTCCGTTTCTTCCCTCTACCGCATAACATATTAGCTATCTTTTCTTAAACCCTAGTAGTTTCGTGCTGCGCTTTAGGCCATCAACGAATCCAAAACTATTGGAATCATTCGTAACGTCTCAATTAAGAGTAATTAAAATCTTTCGTAATTGAACCACCAAGGTCCCAGAATCAGCAGTAGCCGACGGCCATAAAATGATCAGAGGAGGCAGAAGCTATGTTTCGTCACCTCCAGCATTCTCCAATGACGCCAAACGACTCCTCGTTTGCACTAGCAATAGCGTCTCCATCTTCAGCACGTCCACCGGTTTACGAGTACTTCAATTTTTTTTTTCTCGTTCTCTTCCTTTATTTTTATTCAGTGTATAGTCTCATAGTACTTTTTTCTGATATGTTTGTTGTTTAATTGCTTAAGATAACGTCACTGGAAAGTCACACGGCGCCTGTGACGACGGTGATAGTGGTGCCAGCGTCGGCTCCGGCAAGTAAGATACTTTGCTATTGTTGGACTGCTTCGCTCGATGGCACCATCAAATATTGGGATTTTTCGGCGCCAGAGTTATTGAAGACCGTTGATGTTAAATTACCGATTTTCTTCATGGTAAGTCCATCTTTTAGGAAAATGGCAACATTTGCATTGTGCTTGGAGTAACCAAAATCATTTATAAATAGCCAAAGGCTTTTTTAATAGCTGAATTGTTGGTCTGAAATAGATAGATGTGCTTTTGAAATTAAAAAAAAAAAACTCTTGGATGCTTTTTGAAGACATACTTGGCCGTTTCTTTTTTTTTTTTTTTTTTTGTTTTTTCAGAAAGCACTTTTTAGGTTAGAAAAGTGCTTGACTGCTTTTTACGAAGCACTTATTTCGTGCTTTTCTGGAAACTGTTTTCTAAGCGTTTTTGTTGAAAGCCTGTTTTAATAAAATGTGCTCTGGAAAGCATCCTTAGTGTTATCTGAAGTGAATGCTGATTGTTATTGCTTGGAATTTCAGGTGATTCCATCTTTATTAAGCCAACCAGCTCAGATCAATGAAAAAGCACCAAATCTTTTTGCTTACTTGTCTGTTGAAGATACAAGAGAAACAACAAATCCAAATCTGCGTAAAAAGAAGCAGTCCAAGCCCAGGCCATTGCACGGACGAATCTGCAAGTGTAACTTGACTGAGTCTCGTCTGGCCGGTGGTGTAACTTTGGCTGAGGTGCAAATTATTCTTTAAGTTTCTAGGAACATTTATGTTTAGTATGCTTTAGTTATGTCTCACAAGACTGCTAGATATCTGATTATGTCTGTTATTTATTTCACAGATTAATGTGTCATAAAAGATGACTCTGTTTGCTTAGGTAGTATTAAGCCTCCTTTAAGAGCTTCTAGATTCCACATTCAGATGTTTCCATTGATTCAGATGGCATGAAATATCTGCAACTGTTGAAAGAAGGAATTTCCCATCTAACTGACCTATTTGTGTGAATGCAAATTGGAGTGATTGCCAGTGGTGTATCATTATCTGAATATTTTTTTTGAACTTCTCTACCATCCAGAGTAAAACTTGATAAATCTTCATCCTTTTATGGCAGATGAAAGAACCTGAGGTCATAACAATTAGTTCATCAGGAAAATATTTTGGCATCCGGAAACAGCACAAGCTTCTTGTATGGAAGGTTCCTGATACAGAATCTGAGCGTGTGGTGATGAGGAAGATAACCCTACATCATACAAAGAAGATTAAAGTTCTTGCATTCCATCCAGCTCAAAGAATTGTAGCTGCAGGTGATGTGACAGGAAGAATTTTAATCTGGAGAGGATTTGGTGATAGAACATTTGCTAAAAGTGACAGACTATTGAATGGAAATACAACAAGTAATGGGGAAGAAAGGCCTGGGGTGCGGGATAATGATGATGCTGATTTATGCAGTACATGGCATTGGCACCCTTCTGAAGTCAATGTTCTCAGTTTCTCTTCTGATGGAGCATATTTATATTCAGGTAAGGAAAAATCACGATAAGAGCATAAAGCTCAGTTTTTCAGATGAAATGTGCCTTTACTTGAAGTCAGGCATAAATTCATTAATAGGGTAGAGCAATACGCATACTATAGAAATACATTGTAAGAAGAAGGTTTTGTTTATTTATGTTCCTAGTAATTTTCCTTTTTATGACTCTCAAGTTTTGTTAGCATTTAGGTGGCAAGGAGGGAGTTCTTGTGGTTTGGCAGCTTGACACAGGGAAGAAGAAATTTTTACCACGAATTGGGTCTCCGCTTTTATATTTTACAGATTCTCTGGATCCTTCACTTTCCTCTGTAAGTAGGATTTGTTATTACAGGAACATGAGGTTGTGTTTCACTTGTTTGCTCTGCCAATACCGAACCTAGAATTTTGATAAAAATTTCACTAACACAAGGGTTTCAGATATCTTGTGCAGATAATCAAATTCATCTACTAAAAATGCCTTCAATGGAAATTTTGAAGTCAATTTCAGGAATTAAGGTTTGTTCTGATCTGGATGCTGACACTTAACTTGGGTGCAGTGCAAATCCATATGAAAACACATGATTATGTTCTGCATTAATGTTTCTTACTAAATGAATTGTTGTCATTCCTGGCCCTAGCACCTCAGCTCATGGGGTGTAAGAATGCAAAGAAACTGCATTGTTGGCTTTGACCAGCCTTGTGGAAGATATGATTGACCAAATCTCATGAGATGATATGAAATTGTTTTGATTTGATTCTTAAGGAAATGTTTACATCCTTGTGGCTCATGGCACAAGAATAGGCTGAAATCATTCTGTTGACCATGCCTCCTTGCAAGGCAAGCTTTTAATTCTAGGAATTTGCTTTTACCCTTTCAGTCTTGATAGTGATTCATGGACTGTAGATAGTGTGATGTTTTGCTTGTTCCATGATGAAACATTTATTGTATGTAAGCTGTGCTGTGAAAATGCAACTGTCAATATCTTGACAACTTTTAATGCTTTCCCACTTGTGTTTTAACTTAAATTTTATTTATGATTTTTGCTGTTTTATGTGCAAATTAAAAGTCCTTGTGCCTTCTAAACATGTTAAGTCTTCATTTTTCAGCTTCCTTGTTCATTGCCTGAGGAGTATAAAGGCTTATGTCATGACATTGCCTTCGATCACAGTGCTGGGTTGGTAGCCCTGCGCACAGAGAATTATTGCATCCAGTTATACAGTCTACTTGATGACCGTGGAATTTTTGAGGTGAGAATTTGCTATTGTTTCTTGATACGTAATTTTATTAATGTCATGATCAATTCCTGTAATTTGACACATTCTGGGCTTCTATGCAATATCCAATATGTTTTTAACTAAGAAAATGTTGATGTCAATTTTTCTAGGATGGGCTTTGCGCCTTGGTTTTTTGTATGGATGTTTCATATGTCAACAATTGAGAATATTTTAGTTTGCTGGGGGTTTTGCTTTTACCTTCTATGCAATCAACTGCAGTGTCTGTGTCCAATATGTTAATCATTAGGAAAATGTTGATTGTTCTTGGGGAGTTTGTGTTTACCATTTATGCAATTAATTGTGCCATGTTTCACAATCTTCATGACATTTTTTAGCTTTCCCTCTGTGTGCATGTGTGTGGATAGAGGAGCTGGGGCTTGAGGTGGATTTGTTAGGATGGTGTCTAAGCCTTTGAATAAATTACTTCTTCAGTAGGGCAAAATAAAAACTTCCTTTTTTTTTCTGATTCAACCATTCACTTTACTTCACTTCAAATGTTGTCTGCTTGATCTTGTTGATTTGGACCTAGTGGATATAGGTGAGACATACATAGTGGTGTGCCCACAATCCTTCAAAGGTATAGATTCAGCCTTTCTAAGTGCATAGTAAGTCATGCATGCACCCAGTTAAGACTCAAAAATCTGTATGTAATAATTTTGTCCGAGTTGGTGAATTTTCTGAATATGCTATTTCAGGTTCAAGTTTGTGAGAGAAACCATCAACCTGGAGATGATGTCACGGTAAACAAACTTACTCATTTATAATTTTGTTCTTTGTCATATGTAATTGTATTTGACAACATTATGTTGTTTGGTACATTTGATTGCTGATATCTCATCAACTATACTTGATTGCTTCTTATATAATGTTTACAGATGGTAGTAACTTTAGTGGCTTTATCCCAAGATGGCTCTATGATGAGTACTGCAGAAGTGAAGCTTTCTGAAGAGGGTATTGGAGGTCTTGTTTGTCTTAAATTTTGGACATCGGGGCCTCAAAATAAAGAATTCGGCTTGTCTACCATTGTTTATGAACCTCATAGGTTTGGCCCTTGCTTTATTAACATACCATTGTTCAGCCATGATCTTTAAAAAGACACTAATTCTTAATCCTTATGGAAGTCAAGTTCAAACTTGTCTGGTGATAGCTAATTTATTTTTTTGACGTGGAATATATTATTTGAATCTTGATGCTAGGTTAATGCCATAACTTCTGAATTTACAGGGATGCAGGCATTTCTGCAGTTGCTTTTCACCCTAAACGTCGTGCAGCTGTCAGTTCATCATATGGTGGGGACTTCAAGGTGACCTATGGCTGGAAGATTAGTTCTTAGTTGTCTATTTCTTCAGAAGCTTACATTTTTCTTATATTTTTCCAATGTCTCAGGTTTGGATTTGCAATGATGAATTGCAGCAGAAAGATCTTCAGCATTCTGGCTGGAATTGCCATGCTGTTGGCTCATACAAGTATGATTCTGTTTATTTTCTACCATGAGGGTTGTTACCGTGATATTTCTTGCTGGACTGTGGAATATTCAACATTTGCACATCAAACTTTACCCTATGAAGACTGAGAGAACATAGTATTCAGTGTTTATAAATACTCGAAAGGAGGAGGTTTCTTATGTAGGAACTGAAGTTAATTTTTTTTTTCAGAAATACCCTTCTAATTGGCTCGCCAATTGTGTCATAATTTAGTTGTTTTTAGTATTCTCACTAATAAGAGAATAATACAAAGTTAGCACGCTGACATACATTCATTTTGCATGGCATGTGTATAACTTGGTGATTAAAGCTCGTGACCTTTGGTCATTCTGATTAAATTAATTTCACATTGTAGGAAAAGGGCAATGACTGCAGCTGCATTTTCCGCTGATGGTTCTGTTCTCGCTGTTGCAGCAGAAACTATAATTACATTATGGGATCCAGACAAGAATGTTCTTGTTGCTGTAATTGGAGAGACTCTCACGGTGATTCTTTGAAACTTGACTGTCTTTTTTCTTATAATTATCATTTTACTTTACTTATCACAACAATACAGCTCTCCTTCCCAATGACAAACCCCTGCACACCCACCACAACCAATACCACCACGCCAACCCCCCACCACCCCCACCCCAAAAAAAAAAAAACCACACACAAATACAAATTAGTAGAGTCCCCTTCCAAGGACGGTGTGAGGAGTATTTTATCTGTAGACCTCTTTTTGTACTACAATAAATGTAACCAACTAGGCTATCCTCATTGGGCAAAGCAAGGATGAACATGACATGAATCAAATGATGCGGCCTCTTGATCTGGAATCAAACATACTTTTATTTTATTTTATTTAAATTGTTATATTACGTAAATATAAACCGAATCCTACCCAACTCTGATGTGAGCAGGACTTGATCCCAAAATCTCCTGTGCCACCCTAAGAGTTACCAATTGGACCAACCAACATCCACCAGCCCTTGAACCAAAGATCAGGTGAGGTGGTATCCTTATATATGCCTTGATTGTGCATGGTGATGCATAATATTTGCACCAAATGGGAGGCAGGAATTAGCTAGGATTATTCCCTTTCTTAATGATCCCTTCTATTTTTCAATATAGCTTTTGTTTACACTAGTTATTCCAGTAGTCTGTTGCTGGAAATTTCAAAACAACATTTTGGTACTGAATTATGTATCTGATTGTTCTACAGAATTGTCTGATGGAGTATGACAACCTTTTTCACTTAACAGATAACTATTAACTGCAAATATATTGGAAAAAGAAAAGATTTAGAACTAACAACTTAGAAGTGCATAGCACAAGGGATTACACAGAAAAAAAAAATTACAAAATTTTACTTACTGCATGAGAACTATTTTGGTGCCCTGCATGTTAGTTCTTATGTCTCATAGTTTGTCTTTGCATGGTGGATACTGCATTAGTGAATGAATTGTTTCTTTCTCAACTTTTTCTCACATTCTCTTTTGCACTGCTGGATTCCTAGCTTGACCATGCTTGACTAATTTTTACAATCTTATAGCCAATTATGAGCCTATCATTTGTTGGAAGTTCGGATCATCTTGTGGCTACATCCTGGGGTTCAAAACCGCAGCTATCTGTTTGGAGTATGTCAAAACTGTCTATATCCTGGTCATACATGCTTCATGTAGAAGGTGAAACACCTCGTTCTTTCAACTAAAACTACTTTGACTGCAATTTTGCCGATGGTGTTCCAAATTATATCTGCTCATGTCATTACTAACATTGGACAATAGTTCTAAAATTATTTTGTAATGCTAGAGTTGTAAAGTTGGGATTTCAACTGTGGTTCAGCAAAAAAAGTAGCATAACAGTTTTTCACTATTGGTTAACTAAACATACATGTATTTCTTTTCTGAATATTAGCTTTTTATTTAATTAAATGGAAATTTCATTGACTTCCCTTGTGGTTTGGCCAAAATAGTCGCAGATCCCACTGGTTCCAAAATCTGGAAGCTGCTCCTTGAAAATTTGAAAATTGTCATACACCTCAAAGTTCCAGGGAATTATAAAAAAACTCTCCTAGAAAGGACTCCTCTACCTATTTTCCAGACCAAGGGGGTCCATTTCTAATTGAGCCAAACCCTAAGAGAGGTAGATAAAATTGGCTTTCACTCGTTATGGCAGTGATTTTAATGTGGCTAAGATTTGAACATCTACATCATAGTACCCGGAAGCTTCAGATTAGTTGAACTTTTGGAATTTAGTGTCAAAACCTTCCACTAAGGTTTTGCTCCATATTACTAGATTTAATGTTTCTACCGTATTCACAATTGAAAATGCACCTTCCCTTTGCTTGTGGAGCTTTCATAACTTTGTCATTGTTCAAGTGTCATGCTCTTCTTTCAGGTATTTGACTTGGTGTTTTGTAAATATTGTGCAGCTGTAGCCTGTGCAGTAGATATGTCATGTTTTGCAGCTCTTGTGCTTCACCCTGAATTGTCTAAATGCCAGGAGTCAAATGGAACAGCATTTCTAGGAAGAGATGGGCTAATCTTACTTTTCAATGCAACTGATCTTGTTCCTGTGGCTACATGGTTTGTCACGAAGGTATGCTATTTCTTCAGCCCCGGGTATTTTGGGAATGTAACATCTCAGTTTCTCCATGTAGGGTCTTCTAACTTGTTTACTCTTCATTGCAAGGAAAAACATATGGTAGTCATAATAAAATTCTTCTGCATGAGGAAAAATATTTGGTAGTCATAATAAAATTCTTATGAATGTTTCATTAAAAACAAGTGGGAGGATTTTTTTTTATCACTTATATTTTATTTTTATTCTAATTTCTGGGATTATCCCTTCTTTAAATTATATATATTTTGTTTTGTAATAGTAAGATCGTACGGCTGCCCATCCATGCATGGAATCGGATATTGTCACCCATGATAATCAAAATAATTGATAGTCACAAAGGCTTATTTCACAGCATCTGAAATTACAGTAAATTGTGGTCCTGAGATTTCATATCATTAAATTGATTTCTTGTCTCTGATGAAGATGATGGTGCACGCGCATATTATTCCAGTATCACAAAGAATCTGGTATTGAGAAAAAAAGAAAAAAAAAAAAAAAGAGAGAGGTGTAGCAGTGCCAGGTTATTAGCATTTTCTTTAAAATTTGCTTATTAATTGGCTACAAATGCACAAAGAAAAAGAGCATTGGGAAAAGAAGACTTGTGATATTCTTTATAATTATTTAAACAAACAGTTGTACCCAAAACTGTCATGGGTGCTAGTTTTCCTGTTTCTTCCATACTTGTTTAGTGAATCAAACACACAAGATTACTAAACAAAGAATATAGCATCTGCAGAAGTGTGCATGCATATTATTATGCTTAGTTGTGAGTATGTTGATAAAAATCATATTGATGTTATAATCTGATTCCCTATTTTGTTGCAGGCCAAGGGAGGGGCCCTTGCTTTTCTTCAAGTAGACTCATCATTTGCATATGAGAATATTTCAGATGGGAAACCACCTCAAATATTACTTGCATATATGAATGCGAATCATGAGTATGCCCTCTTTGATCCATATGGCAGACAAATACACAAGCTTAGCATGATTCGCCAGGAGGATCATGTTGCGCCAGAAGAAAAAGGTATATCTTCCTGAAGAGTCCCATTATTATATTAAGTATGTTTTCAAGTTTGTGATTTCATTAAACCACAACAGCTACGAATCATCTTTGTTCATAATTGAAATCAAGTCTGTTTTACCATGTACCAAAAATGAATGCAGACAATCTTTTGCTGATTTCATTTAAAAATAAATGGAAAAGTTTGCATGTACAATGTTGGAGATCACTTGATTGGTTTAGTGGTAACTTAGCTTAGTACATATCCTAGTCCTTAAATTTATCTTTGTTCTCTGCCCTCCTTTGTTTCTTATTATTTTTCTTGTTTTGTTTCAACAGGGCAATTCGGGTATGCATCTATTTATGGCAATCTACCAGATTTTGAGCTGAAGAAGAACCAGGATATTTGGGTTGCATCTGTCCCATCTGAGAAACCTTGGGAGACCATATTCAGTGGCTCATCGCATAACCTTCCACCCCTTACCAAACTGTGCTCGGCATTTTTGGAGTCATTGTTGGAAAAGAGGACTGCTGTTGTGGGGTGAGATGTTATATGCATATGTTCTTTATGCCAATTTGGTATGACATACCAGGAGACTCGGTATTCATTCCACACACTATGAAGACAAGGAAGCTGCATGGCTTGATTTCCATACAGAATTCCGTCAGGGCAAGCTGTATTTCAGCTGAGGCCAATTCTGAGATGACAGCCCTGCATTTTTGCTTCTAAAATTTTGGTAGTGAGCATTTTTCAAGCTTTGATATTCTTAGAAGTTATTGCTGAGATAATTATTCTGGACAAAGAGTAAATCCCAACTTAAAGAAATTTAGGTCTGTTGGCGTAGAAAAAATATGTAATTATATTTAGAGAAACGTGAATAGAACATTGCAATAGTATGTGTGAAGAAGATTTGTCACCTTGTTGAATCTGTATCAACTCTGAAACTCTCCTAGAAAATCAGTATGAATTGTTGAATTATGTGATGCACTTTCAAGTCTTATTTGAATCTCTATTTGGTTGAAAATGGTAATTACCAACTATAAGACAATTAAATGATTTAGACAATTTATAAAATAAAGATTAAGATGGTTCTAAATTAAATCTATGTATTAGATGTAAAAATAAATTTATTATTAATTTATAAATTAAAATATTCTTTGAATTTATTCTTTTAACATTTTTAAAATTTGTAAAAATTAATAAAAAAATGTGTTAATAACCAAAATACCTGTATTTTTAGTTAAGAAAGTCATTCCTATCAAATGAAATTAGAATAATAAGAAGAAAAACGATTGTTTCAGTCTAACAAAATATATATATATATATATATATGTCGTGAAAATTAAAAATAATTTTATTTTTTTATTTATATTAAAATAATTTTGATTTAATTACATATATATAGAGAATAACTTTTTGCTATTCTAATTTTATTTTATAAGAAAACTTATCATAACTAAAATTACATGTATATCATAATCAACAAATATTTTTAAAAATTAAGAAAACAAAGAGAGATTGTAATAATTTTAGTTAAATTGGAGTATTTTTTTATACTAAATAAAATATATTAGTAAGTGAGGTGCTTCTACACACACACAACAAAAAAAAATATATTAATAATAAATAAATAAATGGAATATCTCACCACCCACTTTTTAATTGGTTTTATATATTTGTACATATTTATAGTTACATTTGTGCTCAAAGGGATTGATTTATCAAAATTATACTTAAATATAATTATGACTGCACAAGTGATCTACTAGCCAAATGCCTTCTTCCAAAAAAACTCACTTCTAAAACCAAGATGACCTCAAGTTTGGTTTATTCACCATTGTTTATAATTACAATCCTTGCTTACATTATCCTATGACCTTTGTATTTATTCTCTCTCTCTCTCTCTCTCTTCAATCCTACCCATAATGTAACCCAACCTCCTTCCCCAAATGCAAGGTTTGATTTCAATACCTCTTGTTTGATTACAAGAAATCTTGTCAATAAATTACATTAATTAGTACTTGCAAAGAATCAATATCTAATAGCATGATAAAATTTGAATATCCTCCGTAGATTATTGATAAAATTTTAGAAATTTGACAATAGGTAATCATTTATAACAATAAACATTTGTTTTTAATATTTTTATTATTAATTACTAATTATAAACCCCCATTTTATGTAGACAAACCTCTTAATTATTGTACCCAATTAAAGTTTATTGTGCTCACTTGAACTCATTTGTTTCAAATAAAGATAACGCCTCTACTCGTCGAGGCTTTATGCTGTGCCTAGTTAGATTTTTAGACTCCTATGTCGATTAGTTAAGAGAGTATCAATGAGTTAGAAATATAAGAAGAGTTAGTCTATTTAATGGAATAATGTTTTTGAGATGGATACGTATAATTAGAGTATCAAAGTGAACCCAATCCAATCTAGAACTCTAATTAAACACATTCTAATAAGAATTAAGGATGGCATTTCCAGTCTGAGAAGGAAGATACACACTTGAGAGACTCATTCGAGAGGGTTAAGGACGGCACCGCCGCCCGTAGAAGTCCCACGTCGATTGATTAGACAACACATAATTTATAATAATCCTCACCTTAATTACATGCAATATAGTTAAACTATATTTGCCCGCCCAATACAATGCACATAGCTTGGGTTCGGTAAAGAGTTAACCTGCCTCCAATGCTTTGTTCTTCCAGGCTATATTTTAACATTCCATGAATTTCTTATTCAAAATGATCCCACTTAAAGCTTCTTAATACCTTTATTAGATTATGCTAAAACCCCTTCATTTCAATTAACTTATACTAATCTTACCAAAATCCTAATTTCATAATACCCAGTATAGTAGTTAAACTTATCACTATCATTAATTATTCTTAATTATTTACTTCAATTTATGCTACCATGCCATATGTTGTCTTTATTGTCGCTGCCCTACCAATGCCCAAAAGTCTATTGAGTTAAAACAAACTTCAAACCATTAATTAATAACAGGGTCTCTCATTGTTCAACTAACACAAGATGTTATGTAACCTTATCGTAAAGTTTTATTCATTATTATTATTATTATTATTATTTTATATATATGTATGTTGTCGACCAACATTATTACAAAGGGCAAGTATACCTGTTCACGATCAACTGCATGCCATGTGTTGTTTCGGTTTATGTAATAGATGTGAACAAAATTAATTTATTGAGGTTATCGTTGTGTTATTTCTTTTGTATAGAATCCTTGTCGAAGAACAATGTTATCCCCTCATGTCTCATGACAATTCATTAGTTTAATCTGTTGATAGAGCTTTGTCATCTCTCTTATGCAATTGACAGTTGTTATCTAATTTACTTCAATGTCGAATTGATATTAATTACTTTGTGTAATAATATATCAATAACTCGTAATAAAATTATTATAAATTATGATGTAAAATATTTATTATTAAGTATTATAAAAATATATTATAATAAATAAAAAAATATATTAAATAAATAATACGATTATTAAATAAATTATATTTAATTTTTATTTAATACTATATAATATAATTGATAGTACAAATTACATTACTAATAATAATAAATATAAATACTTTGCATAAATAAATTTTGTTTTCGTATATGCCATTGTCTTCAAAACAAAACCAAAACATAAAGGAGACAACACACCTTCATTATTATTATTTTTTAAATTATTGATCTTCAAAAAAGATCCATTGACATTGGTCTGCAAAATTTAAAGAATAATGTTATATAATAAACTTATATATATATACACACACACACATACATATATATGTGTGTGTACGGACGGACATACATGTTAAATTCATTAAGAATAGAACCTTAGCTTAGCTAGAGCATTTTGCCGACAATGAGTGTGAGTGTTACTAACTTTGTGTTTGCAAATTTCATTTTCCAACCACACAAATGTTGTAGCACAATCAACCAATGTTAATTAATTGTTAGGTGTTTTCATACCAAAATAGCAATAAATGATTAGAAATCATATGATATCATCTTAAATTTGTGATTGACAGACACCACCTGTCACTGGCCCCCCTTCTAGTATCAAATGTTTCATTGCCATATATCTCATTATTGATTTGATTATATTTAATGATTGCTACATGAACCAACCCACTTTCTTCTTCTTTTTATTTCTCTGTAGATTTGACATTTTCCAACACAGAATTGTTAATTTTTCCTGTTGGAATTTTCCTAAATTTGTGAATCTTTTGCCAAAGCAAATTATAATGAAGTGATCCAATGAGTTGTCCAATACCAATCCACTCTAATCAACAATCATTAAATCTGCCTTTAATACTAATATTAGATATTCTAAGTTAACCGATTTTATTGATATAATATTAAGACCAAGCTTCGTATTTATTTTATTTATAAAATTTTAATAAATTCATGTAATTTTAAAATTAAATAAATTATATTTTTATTGTACGAAAAGACTTTACCTATTAGTTTAGACGTTTGAATCAAGTAAATTTAGTAATAAATTTTGACAAAATTATGAAATGCAAAATTTTTATATAGACTTTGGATTAATAAGAAAAAGCTGAGTGGTTAATACAACAGTAGGTTTTGATTTATATGCAGTGATAGTGTTTTTTGGTGATATCTCTATATATATTTATATATTTACATGTGGATAAAAGGGGTGGTTATGATTAAGATTATGATCATGAATGTGATTTTGCTTAATCACCTAGCTTAATACATATATCATGTATGGCTCTATGAACTGCCAGTAGAGATTGAATCTTGTGGAGAAACTGAGTGTGAAGTGTCACATTCGTATTCGAGATCGTCGAATCCCCAGAATTCCCGTTGATCTTCTTCTTCCTCTGGCATTTTCCATTTCTCTTTATCTACTTCTTCTTCTTCAAGCATCTCCTCCAGTACCTGCCAAATTTGCAGCAAAAATATCAGCCTCAAACCTTCTGTTTCTGTAGGGGATAGTTGAACGTTTCAATATAACCTTCTGTTCCTGTAAGGGATAGTTGAACATTTCAATATAATTTTTCTTAAAAAAATAAAATAAAAAATCCCACACCTGACAGCTGCTTTAATACCTCACCTTAGAGTTAATAAAAATAAAAAGTGAGGCCCACAAGCTCAATAAATTGCATGTTTTGCAGAAGCACTTTTCTGGGTAAACTTGCATATCAGCACATGCAGTGGGTGATACAGTGTCTACCTTTTTTGTCCATTTGACATTTTAAAAAACAAAAAATGTGGTACAAATTTTATTGCAGTTGCTTCAACTGTTGCATAAATCACAACTTTGCAATCAGATACACACACATGCAATCAAAACAAGATCTTATCTACAAACACATTAGAATAGTGAGTCAAATTAGGAACCCATATTCACAATGATTTTGATAATCGTATACTAATCTTCTGATCACATGGGAACACCAAATTTTACTGTCAATTTTAGTTTATAGATTTTAGGTTAGGTAGGCTTGAAGAAAAATATAGGAATTGCTTAAAAAACCCAAAAATGAACCACCACCATACCCAGAAAAAACAAAATCTAAGTTTGCATGTTGCAATCTTCAGTCCTAACAGGTGAAAATGATATGCAAAGTCATAAACAGGCAAACTACCGAATTTAGAATATGTCAGCTGGAATAATAAATCAAGACATGTGGCCATATAAAATTGCAAAAATTAAGCCATATGTATGCTGTTAGACGCTTAGCTAGTCAACTAATAAAGGCATCAATTGTATTCTTGAACACGACATACTAGTATGATGTAATGATCCTTATCATCGAAAACTTTAGTCTACTAATCTGTATATAAAATTATTTTTTTTCAAAAAATTTGAAATTGTAGGTAAAAGAAGTGAATAACATGAATAGATACAGAGTACACACTAAATTATGTGCTGTCATATCTCCTATGACAATAAAATCATTCCACAAATATGCAATAGTCTGTTTGTTTCTCATCTACCTCTGCAGGATCGGTTCCAAGTGCATGACAAATTTTTCATTGTTTACAGGTCTCATCATTTATGGAGATGGTATTACCAATTTTGTACCTTGCATCTATAAAAATGAACATGAATGACTTAGTTCATCAGTAGATAGTGGATAGGAATTATTGGTAAATGATGCAGAATTGAATTGCAGCTTAGCTGTTATGGCCTACCTCGCTCATGGTAGGGCGCCACATTGAAGATGCTCGAATGCAGAGAGATGCCGCATAAGCAAGTCTATTCAGCTGCAAAACATTGTAGGCCCCTTGAAGCCTTGGATCTACAAGCTTTTCAATCTCTCCTTGGTTCAATATTGGTTTAGCCTGCTTGATTCAAAAGTTAACAATTAATTAATAATTATAAGCAACCATACGCTAAAGTCTTAGTAGTTTAAAGTCTACAAGCAAACCCAACATGAGATTGCCTAATGAACCGGGTGATTGATAACATTTTTATAAAGAAACAAACACTGAGATTTGTAAAACAAAAGAAACTTTATGAAAATTTTATAAGGTTTGGCAATTTACCCAGCTGTGTAAGCTTTGGTGAGACCCATCAACTGGTTTCCTGCCCGAAATGATTTCGAGTAAAAAGACTCCAAAAGCAAAAACATCTGTTTTCTCATCCACAATTCCATGCATAAAGTACTCAGGTGCCAAATGCCTACACGACAATTAAACCAATTAACATATCTACTTCAATCATATTTAGAGATGGTAAATTTCCAGTTTTGGTTTCAAAGATTGGAAATTTTTTTAAGTACCCAAATGTGCCTTCGATTGGAGCAATTGAATGATGAGTCCACTGAGATGGAAGCCATTTTGCTAATCCGAAATCAGATATCTGAAAGAATCAAGACCAAACAGTTGCATCAAACCCACTAAAAATCAACAAAAATCTGAAGGAGAAAGGGGAAATTAAAGATGATTCAAAATGCAAACCTGTGGTTCAAAATCTGCAGTCAATAGAATATTTGAGGACTTAATGTCTCGATGAATTATCCTTCTTTGACAGCCCTTGTGCAAATAATGCAAACCTCTGGCAGTCCCAACTGCAATCTTATACCTTATTTTCCATTCAATTGGCGGCGAATTGACATCTGCAATTAGAAAATTTTAGTCACTGACATGTAAAACAAATCAAAATACAAAAACCCAACTAGAGTAAAGGATTAAAATAGGCTTGTGCACCATGGAAAATTGAAGCAACTGAGCCTCTGGAGGAGAAATGGAAAATGAGATATAGGCCATTGTCAATACAACAGCCCAAAAGTGACAACACATTTGGGTGACAAACATGGCCGATTGTTCCAATCTCTGTTAAGAAATCCTTCTCTTTTCTGTCATCAGTTGAAGTTTTCGTTAATCTTTTCACAGCAATCTCCTCACCATCTGGCAACACTCCTTTATAAACCTCTGCATATCCTCCTCTGCCAACCAAATTCTCTACAACCCAAATAACAAAAAACAAAACTTTCAACCAAAAAAAAAAAAACTGAAAACAAGCCAGAGAAGATGATATTTATTCAAAAGATTGTGAAACAGTAGACCTGAGCTGAAACCACTGGTAGCAATGGAGATTTCTTCAAAGGAGAAGCATCTCCAAGTGGGTTTCTGGGAACAATGTTTTGTCGTTTCTGGAACAATACTTTTCATACTTTCTTCAGTGTTGTTGTCTTCAACGGAACAACCATGTGAACTAGCAGCTGCATTATCTTCTTCAAATCCTCGTCTTTTCAAAGAAAACAGCCGTTTCAAGCTGTTAGTTCTAATATATTTCATTGTAACAGTTATCAATCTGTTTTTATTAAAAGACAACTCTGTTTCATGCACAGCACAAGAAAGTGTTTCAAACTGATTCAAGAACATAAACAGAGTGAAAGACAAACTCTCTTATAAGTGTATGCAAGAAAGAGTCAAAAAGATTTCTTGTGCTCTGATTGGTTAAAGGAGATTATCCTTGATGGGTTTGTATGTAGGAGAGCATAATTTATTTTTCTTTAATGAAATTGTTAAATGGTTTGTCTGAATTGTCACACAAGAAGGAGGTGGCTAGGCTGTCTTCAATGGTCTATTTATGCATTTTGACACTAAAATGGGCAACAAAAATTGATCAAACATTGAAGGTTGGGCTCATTCATTTCCCATTGAATATGATTGGAGAGGGAAATTGGATTTTGGATTTTATCATACCTCCTTTTTTTAAATAAAAGTAAAAATGCAAATTTTTATATAAATTAAAAAATAAAATTATTATTATTATTAAATATTTTATAAAAACATTTTTTTATGAATAAGATGACAAAATATGAGAACTTCATAATTTATTTTGCCTAATTTCCAAAGTTTTAAAACCATCAACATTCTGTAAAAATAATAATAATAATAATAATAATAATATACTTTATTTATTATCAAATCTAAAACTCAAGAGAATATAATATGCATTCTTTAGGAGAATCAAAACTACTGTAAAAGTAATATAATAATTATATTAATAATATAAATATTTATACAAATTTTATTTATATAAATTGACATAATAATATTATATTATTATTACATATTTTATGTAATAGCGATATATAATATTTTTACATAAATTTATATAGATAAATTTTTATAAAAACACGTATGTGTATAACATTACTTAATAAGATATTATAAAATATGATTGGAGTTCAAAGAATATCCATTTAATTTACCAATTCTAAGAAATTCAACAGTTGTAATTTAATTACCTCAGCCATAGAGTCTTGTGATTCAACAGTTGCTTAATTTAGGCTTTAATTTAAGTACGTCTATAACCCTAGTTCCAACTTGTTTATTTGAAAATTTGAGTTTACTATTGACTACGAGTGATCTTGTAAGCTTAGGGTAGAATAATCTTCACTGATCATTAAGCAATAGCTTAATTAATTTGATTATCTGTTAAATTATTATGACATTATTTTTAAGAATTTTTTTTTAAAATATTAATTTTATTTAAATAATTAAAATTATATTTCGTATATATTAATTATAATTTATTAATTATACATATTAAATTTAATTTTAATTATTAAAAATATATTAATATTAAAAAATTAATATAAAAATTATATAAAATTAAAAAATTCTCGATCTATTTCACACGTATACATAGAGACGTACACAAACTGATATACTTGTATGTATTTGTTCAATTATTTTCTTCGTTTGACAGTAAAGGAATTGGCAAACATCGAATGGATTTGGTGCACAATGAAACCAAAACAATTTGTCGCAGCAATGTAGGCCAACCTTCAAGTATTTTCTACATACTCGAACTACTGCTGAAATTTTCAAACACTTCTTTTCATACCAAATGCCTCGGCTTGCCTGGCCTGTTGCCACACACCGACTTGCTGTAATGTTATACAACTCGAATCACACATCTATCTGAATAATTATAAGATTAACAAAGAGAATTTCTGTATTCAGATTTCAATATTATTTCAATGACATTCAACCAAGTGGTATAATCCACGCCAGACAGAATATTTCTTGGTCAATGTAAAGGAATCAATGCTTAATTTTCTTTGGCCAAATCTGCATCTGGACTTGAATCAATTTACAATAGGGATGCTTGAGCAACTTAGACACTTGTATTACGGATGCTTTCCAGCCAAACCAAGCAAGGACCACAAACTTTGTCAAATTTTTTTCTCACCAAAATTTCTCGATCGGCAAACGGGAAATCCAACAAGCAATGTCTTCGAAAAAAGAAAGATAGAGAAATGAACTCATTTGGCACATCAAACGAGAACGTTTTTGGAATCTTTGCAGCTGAAAATGATCCAGTCAACAAGACAGTTATGGTCGTGCAGAGCTTGCTGCTGTAATTTAATTAATTTATGAATACCCATTCCTTTAACTTGCATCAATTCATTGAAGAGTAATTCCTTGCTGACAGGGAGAGACTGTGTCGCTGTTCTGGTGCGTTTTTTAAATGGTCTTCTTCGCTGTTCTCAAAACCATTTTGTTTGTTCATTATTATGGGAATTGGGAAGGTTGGGGTTTTACATTACAACTGCTTTTACGATTATCGGAGTAAGCATGCGACAACTAAACTACTCCTATTGCTTTCCGAATTTTTTTTTAAATGTTATTATTTATTTAATTTCATTGTCCCATCTTCACAATTTTGCTTTCAATGTTCCTCCTCACAACTTATAAGTTCACTTTCATTGTTCACTTTATAAGTTAGGATGCAAATTTCTTTCCGAATATCTAATATTTATATATTCTAAAATTATGATTTATTTCCTTATTTTCTCTCCTCGCATTCTCTTTTTATAATTTCTTTCCTGGTACTCACTTATATTCTTTCCTTTCAGGACAATAAACATGCTAATTTTGGCTTCCAAAAATATGAACTCTAATACTTTTCAACATTTTCTAACCCTTATTTTTACTCCATCTACAACTACTCTACACTCCAACATGGCTTCACTCGTTAAAATTTAGAGGGAGAACATATAGAAAGACATAGTAATAATTAATCAATTAAATTCTAACAGCACAACACAAGCATGATTTTGGATATATTTTTACTTTGTTACAGTATTTTTTCTTTAAATCCAAAAAAAAGTGTCAAATTATTAAAACATCGGTTTCATTTCGATATTTGTTCTTCCAATTTTCTTTTTTTATTATTTAATTAAAAGTTTCTGTAAATATATGGTTAATTTCTAGCAGGGAAGAAGAGTATAGGATTTTTTTTTTTTAAAAAAAAGGATAAAAAGAAAAAGGAGAGCCTGTATATTTGCAGCTACTTACTTGAGAGCACTAAAGCTCGTGCAAATATGCGAGTAATATTTGTGAATTTGGACCTTCTAATGCTTCTCTATTTATCATAACTCTATAGATAAATTGGTCTTTGCTTTATTTGTCTTTTATGTTATTATCTTGTCACAAGTTCTGTAAAATTAGTTAAATAACATAGCAGAAGCCATTCAATCATGTTCAGGTGTCAATTGGGCGGCACGACTCACTTAAAACCTCTTAACCTCTAGTTGCAGTAAATGGCCCGTGACCAAAATGAAGCAATTAATTAATTATCATAGTTATTAAGGGGGGTGTGTGTGTGTGTGTGTGTATCACCAAAATCATGTTCATTGGATAGAAATTTACAATTCACTATAAATAAAACCTTCTAGCACCTTAGAAGTATTCAAACAAGGCCCTCCAAGTTTGTCCAAAATGTTGAAATTCAGGGGAAACCTATAGGTCTGAAGAATTCTCGGTGGATTTTACAGAACACAAACCAATGGCGTCCTCCTCAAAAACCTCTGCTGGATGTCGTGGTAGTTATCGAAGACTGCAGCGTCTAAACCCATTACTCACTGATGAATCTATTAAGTGGGCGGAAAGAAAACCTATTGGCATTAGATTCAAACCAACCGGTGAAGTTCCGGCGGACAATTTTCTTCTTGGGTAGGTCTTTGATCGTACTGATAACCCAATGTTTACGAGCAAGAGCCTTCGAATCTTAGGAAAGTAATTTACTGTTTTATTTTCAACTTAATAAAGGAATATGATAAATAATTATCGATGTTCAGATTTTGCCCATGATTTTGGTGAGGGGAGGATGTATTTCTTCACACCATCACACGGGAAAACCAAAAGGTAACAATTATTGAAAGAACAGCCCCGGGCGGAATTTGTCAAAAAAAAACTGATTCACAAAGATGAAAAGCTAATTGCTGCCAAAACGTCCACAAGAATAGTGAAAACTGTGGTCAACAGGAGAAAACACCGTAAAAAATCTGGAAAGGTAGGTGAGGTTGTGATGTCTAATAGTCAACAATTACATGGAATCACGCTTCTTTTATGTTCTTTTATTTGCTTGTTCCTAAAACAATGCAGTCAGATCTATTGCTGCTTTGCGTTGTTAACTTTAAAAACAATGGCAAGCAAAAGCAATGTGACAGTGCAAATGAATCCCGTAATGAATGAAATGAACAAAATTCAACGTCATGCTGGTGCGATCTTCTCAAATAATTACTATTACAGCTTCAGGTTCCCTTCGTTCTCCACCACAGGACTCAAACCCAGATCAACAAAACCTGGCGGATAGCCCTGTGCCAAAGAATTTCGTAGAATAGAGAGCTTAAGCGCACAAAAATAATCAAATGTGATCCGTCAAGCACGGCCGGTTGTGTGTCCAGGCCAGATCTGATTCGCGGACCTAATCTTTGGACCCAATCCGACCGACCCTCGTGTCCGTGTCATGAAGAATCATCAAATCACACTCTACAAAAATGGGTCGAGCCGGCCCAACGTCAACCCTAGAAAAATCCATCCACTATTCAACATTGACCATGCTCAGTCAGACAAGATCCGCAGAGTTGATTGTCATGCAGGTAACCTCACCGGCTATGTAACTGATCTCAAATAAAGGACCGTGATGTGGTGTCTCCAATTCTCATACTTTGCACACCCATCTCAGAATTCTCGATCAATTAGACTTGCACACCACTTAACCAGTTTAAAATGGGTCAGGCACAACCTGACAGACACAAATCATCCCCTGGTCACACGCATGTCACCTCAGCTTTCCCCATTTTAAACCTCAAACCTCTGCTTAAAAAAGGAGGTTGCATAATGTGTTTAGCAGTGAAAAAAATTGTGCTGAGGTATATCAGGTAAAATATTTTTAGTAAAAGCTGCATGGCCAAAATTAAGCAATTCAGTCTGAATATTCAACAAGGCAATGTTTCCCTTAATTAAATATAAATTTACGGTTCACTTTAAATCATCAAGCACTTAGAAGTCTTCGGACAGGCCGCCTCAAAATTGACTCTTGAAAGGATGGAGAAAAAGGGAAACCTGGTTATCCGAGATTGACTGTGCATGCAGAAGAGTCCCTGAATGATTAAGGGCACACGGTTTCTTAATAATTAGAATTTTATTGCTGCAACCTCTTTGAGTATGATTATAAACACTGTTTTATCATGCTTTTATTTTGTATTGAAACTCCATTTATATTTTGATCAAATATAAGATGATCAATCTAGTTGACGAGGAAGACAAAGGAAGTGGCAATATTGAATGGTTTTGGTGTATAGGGAATCAAAACAATTTGTCGCAATAATGTAGGTCAGCCTTCAGTTATTTACTACGCACTCGAACTGATTAAAATACGTGGCAAATAAATTTGTTTCCTCTTGTTTATACCAAATCCCTCAAAGTTTACTGGTTAGGAATGCTGAAAGTGAGACTTAAAAAGTTAGATTAATGGACCTGATGTGAAATCCACAGAATGAGATTCTTGAGTTATCCTTTGTGGTATATGTTTAATTTTCAATGTTATTGTTAAAGAGAGTGCTTTATTTTGCTATGGTTGAGCTTGCAAATTCCTTTATTATCTTAATATAATTGTAATTAGCATAACAATGCAATTCCTTAGTTCTTATATTTTCACAAATAAGATATAAATTTTGTATTTACATTTAATAAACCTTTGATCCTTATTAAAATCACTGAAATATACCTTAATTTTAACTTACAAAATCAAGTTTGACCATTGACAAGTAGTGCGTACATATTTATATTTGTTATCCAGAGGTAGCTTTGGCCTTCATTAGTAATAATATTAGTTCATCACAGCATCAACTTTAATGACATTTTGCATTTTAATTAATTCAGAAATCCCAAATAACATAAAAACAACTACGTGATGTAGAAATCACTTATTGATCCTAATCCATCCACTCTTTATGGCTATGGCATACCACAATCAAATGCCTGACAAGCAAGTAGCATTTTCTTTTATTCTATTCTCCTGTACTATTTTAATTAAGTATCATAATTCCGATAATCATTGGCATCACTTTCATTTGTAGTAGACAACGCAGAGTGCCCATTGGGATGACTGCATTCAAAAACAAAAGAAATTACTAGCATCAGAAATCACTGTAAATTAAAATCGCAGAAATGAAATTGAAATCATTCTGGAGAGATGGACTAAATATGTAACCTACTTCCGGAAGTTCACTCCCAAGAAGCATATACTCCTTCATAAGCCATTTAGGATTCTCTGAGGATGTGTGAGCAAATGATGTCTCTTTGGCAACTCCTCCTTCAATATCTATAGCTCCTGTTATTCTCCAAGATTTCCCACTTGGGGTTTGTCTGTCTACAACCTTTTTATTTTTGTACTTCTTCGTTAGCTTTGTGAAGAAGTACCTCTTGACGTGACCAGAATCAATTGAATCTGTATTTGATAGTAAAAATTAAAAGAAATTATTATTTTCTCGTAATTACAAAATATGTTTGACACTAATATATTTACATTTAACTTTGAAAGTACAACAATTAATATGTTTGGCAAAATCCAACTCCTAGCGAGATTGCTCACATTTTTACTACCATCTGATATTAGAATTTTAGGATATCTTCATTCTAAACATATCTTAAATCACATGCCATTGAAAATGATTTTACATAATTAACCCTTAGGACTTGCAAATACCTTTATTATCTTAATACAATTGTAATTAGCATAATAATGCAATTCTTTAATTTTATATTTTCACAAATAAGGATATAAATTTTGTATTTATATTTAATAAGCCTTTGATCATTATTAAAATAACTAAAATATAACTTAATTTTAAATGTAAATTCTTACATCTTTTGTCTATTTATAACAAATAGATTCTTATTTCATATAATGACAAAATCATCCATACAATGTTAAGCATATAACTAAAGGTTGAAGGAAATTTCAATCATTTTAATAATCATTAGGTACTTAAGTTTTACTAATTGATAAACCGTGTCCTTATTTGTGAAAAGAAATTAACAAAAGTCCATGCTTGTAACGTGCAGCACATGCAAGTAAAAAAGACATTTAAAAAGAAAAACATGTTATATTATACGAAAAGTTGAAGATATATAATCAAGCTACTTACTTGCGTACAGCTGCTGAACTTCATGGTTGTAAAGATCTACATCTTTGATAAAACGAAAACCATCATCTTCAGTACGGCCAGACTCCTTTCTCTTGAGTAAACGCACGATATCTGCTTTGCTTGGATCAAACCCAAATCCAGGAAGAAATCGGTTCCTAGTGGACGATGAAGCCATCGAAAATTGTTCTTCGAGAACAAATTAATTAGCACTATCAATTCCCTTGTTTGACAGACTATTTTTCTTGTCTATGATTCAATGTGTAAGCCTAGTCATGCTTGATTGCATTATATAACCCGAAATTTTTGCAAGTCGTAATTACAACTGAATTGCAGAAACCATTTTGAATTTGTTTGCTAATTAGAATTGCTCTGTAATAGCCAATACTAATCAAATTACAATGTCATTGCAACTTTCTTCCGGAAATGTTGTATAAAATTACTTTCATGTCTAATTCTATACATTTCAAGTTGCATGCTAATAGTTTTATTATTATTATTGTTATTGTAAATGATGTGACATTCATCCACTCGATAAGTAGCATGTCACATAATTTGCAATGAGGATTAATAGCACATGTGGACGGTTCTAATTGGTTAGTAACACATACTGTTTTAATAATTAAATGCGTATTGCAATAACCTCTTTGTGTGTGATTACAAAAGTTGTTTATCATATTTTAATTTTGTCTTGAAAGTATAACGTATTAGAAGAAGCTATTTGTTACATTTTATATTTTGATTCAACATTATATGATCAATACTATTGAAAAAGTATCCTGTATGCAACTATTCTAAATGCCATGCGATTGCTTTGAACGTGCAGGATGCTGTAAAGGTTGATTATGCACGAGAAGAGTTCTTGAAAGATTAATAGCACACGTTGTCTTATATTGCAATAACCCTTTTGAGTATGATTATAAAATCTATTTTATCATATTTTTATTTTGTATTGAAACTCAATTTGTGTTTTGATCAAATATTGGATTATCAATCTAGTTGAGAAACGCTTTCAAATCACATATCAATTTCATCCTTATT
Source organism: Swietenia macrophylla (assembly GCA_032401905.1). NCBI lineage: Eukaryota > Viridiplantae > Streptophyta > Magnoliopsida > Sapindales > Meliaceae > Swietenia > Swietenia macrophylla. Next base: position 1,503,639 of record CP135562.1, on the reverse strand, counting down.
CTAGTATCAACTATTCTTAATTTATGATTTTTTTTCTAAGAGAAAATTACAACGGTATTTTCGTTATATTTGATATTATGTGTTTTAATTAATTATAAAAGAAAATTTTAAATACACGTGAAAAAATTTTAGTGAAAAAATAATAATAAACAAAAAAATTAAGTAAAATTCTCACTTTAAAATATTTTAATTAACTTTATAAAACCATATTAATTTTTCGCGTAGAACAATTTGTATTTTACAAACTTTTCTCATAAAGTTGTATATATTATTTGTGGGAATAATCGTAAGTATTGCTGAATTATCTCAAAGCCCCATTTATATTTTTTTTTTTAAACTTGTTTTTCAAAATGCAAGAGAAAGCTCATATTTTTGTTTATATAAGTGATTGTTTGATTGTTACCCAATTATCTTTATTTAGATCATATAGATATCTAAATCAGTGAAAGACAAAATCTCCTATAAGTGTATACTAGAAAGAGTCAAAAAGATTTCTTGTGCTCTGGTTGGTTAAAGGATATTATCGTTCGATGGGTTAGGGTGTGGGGCATTATAATTTGCATGAAAGAAATGCTATTAAACGCGTCTGAATTGTGATATAAGAAGCTGGTGGCATAGGCTGTCTTTTGTTGTCTATTTATGCATTTCGACTCTAAAAAGACCAACAAAAATTGATCAAATATTGCCATTTCGTTTGCTTTCCTTACTTGAAAGTAAAGGAAGTGGCAATATTGAACGGGTTTTGGTGCATATATAGTAAGCCAAAACAAATTGTCGCAAAAATGTAGGCCAGCCCTCAATTATTTTCTATACACTCCAAATGATCAAAGTACGTCGCAGATAAACTGTTTTCTCTTCTTTATACGAAATCCCTAGGCTTGCATTTCCTGTTGCCGCACAGCTGCTTGCTGTTTTGTAATACAAGAATATGCGCGCGCACTCGAATCCCACATATATCTGAATAAGTAGACGATTAAAAAAGAACGTTTGGATTTCGTTTTCAATATTAGTTCAATTACATTCACCCAAGTGGTACGATTCACACTTATAAAAGGAATCAATTCCTAATTTTCTTTGGCCAAATCGGTATATATCGTCTGCGTTTGCGTCTGAAATCTAAATTAATTTACAATAGGGATACCTGAGCAAATCAATTACTTGTATTAGGGATTCTTTCTAGCCAACCCAAGCAAGGACCACAAATTTTGCCACTTTTCTTGCCAAATTTCTCCATCGGCAAAAAGGAAATCCAACGAGTAATATCTTCAAAAAAGAAAGAAAGAGATGTGAACTCATTTGGCACCTCAAACGAGGACCTTTTTGGAATCTTTGCGGCCGAAATGAACCAGTCAACACTACAGCCATGCTTATGCAGAGTTAGCTGCTGCAATTTAGTTAATTTATGAATACCCATCACTTTAAATTGCACTGTAACTTTGTAAGGCTTTGTTGCACCTAATTTTATATATCCTTCGTGTTATTTAATTTGATATTTTTTAAATTACTGCAGTCTGATGATCCAATGGTGCTTTGTATTGCTTACTTTAATGACAATGGGAAGCACAATCAATGTTATTGAAGTGAAATGAATCATGTGATGAAAGAGCAGAAACGGTGGTGGGATCTTCTCCAATTCTAGATACGTACAAGCTCCAGCTTTAAAACAAAACTCAAACCCTGATTGGAAACAAGACTTTATAATGTCCTCTGCTGGGAATCACGATGTTCACAGGAAGCGCCTTCGTCCGCCCTCGATCTCCAGGAAATACCTCCCCAGTAGATGTTTGAGAATCTGGGTTATGCTTCCCAGTTCTGACCACACTACGGTTATGGGATCCAAAGCTGCCATGCACTTATCAATATTTTTACCTTCCAAATGGTTGTCACTGTTCTTTTCGTGCTCCGGTTCCAGAAACCATCCTAGATTGTGAAATCATTATTCTGACACAAGATTCGGTTCAATCTCAAGACTCATTTATAAAAAATCTACCCACTAATAGCGATTAGATTTATCAGAATGTGAGTTTAGGTGAAAATACATACCAAAGCATGAATCCCAACGTGCCTTTGATATCTTTTCCGAGCTAGATTTTACATTGATGACTGCTAAAAGGTGAGCGCTGTTTGTAATAGGCAGTCAACGTGCCTTGAATTTCATTTTCATGGAGGCACTAGTTTCGCTAATGAAAATGGATCAGATCAACAACAGCAGGCCAAGTCTCACGGCACAAGTGACAGATTATCCAGCTGACTCAGGTTCCATGTCATTGCTGAGTCTCTGCAAGAAGCTGTGGAGATCCTTGATTGAATGAAGCTTCGGGGTGGGTCGTACAGAATGGTCATAAGTGGTTTCTATGATATCTGCAAGTTTCAAGAGGCCGAAAATCTCCTTGTTGAGAGGTTCAAGATCTAAGATCGTTGTAAAACTGACTCAAATCGAGCCCCTTCAAGTTGTACTTAAGCATGCGGAGTAGGGGTATCTCTGTTGATAGCCAGACCTACAGTACTCTTATAACATGTTTCTAAGAAAGTTGCGCGCATTGTTGATGAAATGGTGTCTGATGATTGTGTTCCAAGGATGAGGACACATGGAGTGCAGCGATGACTGCACTTTGGGAATCGTCCGAAAATGCGACAAGCTACTTGGATTGTTGTTGGTTCAGGTCATGTACCAATATGTTGAACTAGAAGTAGACATCCAAAATCAAAATGTACGATTCCCAGGTACGTCGTACGTACGCTACATTATAATTATACCTCATTTTTCATCAGGTAAAACATTCTATGACCCTCCTTAAAGCATCATGGATCTGTCCCCAGTGCTCATCAAATAGTACATAAGAAGTCTTCTGATCTCTGGTATTTTTTCCCTATTGAGGTAATGGTTTATTTTGAACATGCACTTTTCTTATTTCTTGAACTGATTTCATACTAAAAAATGATCACCTTGTTTTCAGTTTATCTCATTCGTTGCTAGTGACTCAGCGGTGACCTGGAACCTGAATCGGCATAAACCAGCTGGAATACTTCCTATAACTTTACACCATTCGATCCCTATTCTTTCTTTGCGAATATGACCAAATGGAGAAATTGCAGAGTTGTTCTAGCCAGTTGGAAGTGGGTAATGGTGAAAACTTACATCTCACACTGGTTACTTTGAATTGCTCACTCCTCACTAGCACCAAAGAAACATACACTTTGAATAAAATTGATATGTCCCATCATGTTATTACCAAACACTTAGATAGTGTATCAAGATTCTTAGGCATTAAAGATCTGAGAAATAAGTTTCATGAAAAATTCTGTGTTGTTTTATGACAGATGCATGAGATTGGGGACTATTAATCTGCTGAGAGGATTGTCCAATTCAAGTAGTTAAACATCTGAATTATTAAGTATTAAAAGCGGAAAATGAACTTCAATATCATGATGCATTCAATTATGATAGAAATCCCAAACAAAACATAAAGACAGCTATATATTAACCCACTCCTCTTAGCTATATATGGAAACTTACAGTCAAATGCATAACAATAAAAGAAACATAACAAGCAAGCAGCTATTATTTTTGTACATATAATTGCCACCGGTCCTTTCATTCTTTACTTGCAGTAGACAACACAGAGTGCCCATGAAGGTAGCTGCATTCAAAAGCAAACACAATTATCACTATCAACTGTCATAATAAACTTCATAAAGTAATTGAAGATACGTACTATATATGTAACCTACTTCGTTTTGGTTTGGAATTTCACTTTCAAGCAGCATATACTCTTTCATCAGCCATTGAGTTCTCTTTGTAGATGTTTGATAGTAACAAAATGGGGTCTTTTTAGCAACTGGCTTTCCATCTTTATCTTCAACAGTAATGGCACTCCCCGTTATTCTCCAAGAACCTCTGCTTGGTGTTTGTCTGTTGCTAATCTCTTCATTATTTTTGTACTTCTTCTCCAAGCGTGTGAAGAAATAATTTTTCTTGTGACCGGAATCAATTGCTAAATCTGGCGTTTGACAATATAAATTAGAAGAATTATAATGTCCTCTTCCTTGTGTAATTTTAAAATCATGATGAATATGCACGGAATTATGGCATGTGTATTTTATTTTTGAAATCACAACAGTTAAAATATTTAGTGAATGTTAACTGTTATAGAATATTACCTATATTTTATATCTAATAATTCTATCTCACAATATAATTGTAACTTTAAAATACAAAAAGTATAATCTCAAGATTTAGTATTATAAAGATAATTTGTTCATTCAATCCAGATTAGAGATTGTTGATGCAAATGAACAACTGATTCATTTATATATAAATTTGTAAAATATAAAAATTTAAGGACCGAAAATTTCACCCCATTTGTAAATGTATCACTATGCAACATTAGCTTGTGAAAGATTGCGGCAGGCTTAATGACCATGGGCTCCCGGCGAAGAAGCTAAAGTTTGACCTGGACTAGACCTAACGTGTCAAAGCCTCTGCTAGAAATTTGATTAGAGTAGATAGGGGCAAATCCAAATCGAAATAATTCAAACCGTGATTTGGATAGGTTTAAATCAGTCTGAAAATTTATTGGATAGTTTTAGTTTGATTCGATTCAGGGACCTATTTGTTACAAGTATAGATATTATATCTTTGTGCATGAAAATATAGACAACCATAGATCTTGATGTTACCACCCTTAGGGGTGGGTGCTGTTCGAATTTGAGTTAGATTTCTTACAAAATTAAAAGTTTTAAATTTAGTTTGACTCGAATCAAACTAATTAAAAAGGATAAATCAAATTAAATGAACTAATAGTTATCAATTCAATTCAATTCAAATTAGTTTGATTCGATTTTTGGTTCAAATTAAAGTATCTCCTAAATTTTATCACTCTCTTTGTTCTTGGTGGGTATCCAAGCCATTTTCCCATCTCATCTAAAATTTTCTCAATGTAAGTTCATGGTTAACATGCAAGCAACAGATGAAAAAAAAAAATGAATAAGAAAAGGTTGGAGACAAGCTACTAACCTGAGAGCTCCGAAGGATCATGTTGGTAAAGTTTTATCTCTTTGATAAAACGAAGGCTTTGATCATCAGCATGATAACGACTATACTCCTTTATTCTGAGCAAATGAACGATTTCGGATTTGTCTGGAGCAAATCCAAATCCAGGAAGATAAATTTCCTCAGTAGATGATGATGCTGATGATGATGATGAAGATGTCATTGAAGAAGGTGTTAGCCAATATCTGATTAATTTTAACGTATAACAGATAACAAAAAAATCTGAATTAGAATTTAGTTGATGAAACCATGAATAGGATTGCAATTCAATAATCTACTAAACGAATTAGTGTATGCTTACCCTCTCGTTGCAGCCATGGTTCTGTAGGAAGATGGTAATGGCTTGTGAGAGTGTAACAAAGGGATATATACACACACAAGTAATGGTAGTAATTTTTATTAATTAATAACATAATTTCTTTCAGCCGGTGACTTCTCCGACCTTTCCTTTGCGTATAGACGCACGGTTAAGTTACAAGTGTTTGTAAATGACTATGCAATTGCTGTGAAGACTAATTATTTGTGCATGGTTATCATATTTTTATTCTACTGGAATTTGAATTATATTTCGATTAAATATGAGATGGCACGTAAATTAAGATCTTTATCTGATATATATTTCTTTAATTACATAAAAGTACATTGTTATGAAGTACCTTATCACGGCCATGTTTCAAGGTAAAGCAGTTGGAGCAGCAAACGAAGAGTGTTTTCCCACGAGTGCTTCATCGACTTAAAAGGATGGTAAAGGAATTTCCAAATCTTGATGGATAAGAAGAAAATGAAAATGTAAAAACGTGGATCGTTCCGAATAAATTCTCTGTAATTTCTCTTGTTTCTTCGTCAACATTCCGTCTTCCTTTCCTTGAATATGAAGACTTAGAAAAACTCTTTGGTTCACGTAGAAGAACAAACTGATATCAAAACAGACTTGTCACATGAACCACATCAACCTTGTATCTAATATCAATTGTGTTATTATTTGACTTAAAAATTTAAGTTAGTAGTTAAGGGTCCAAACAATAGTATTAAACTATGTAATTTTTTCATGATTCATGAACGCGGTTTCTAAGTTCGTATTAAGGATTGAGATGAAGCCATGGCCAGTACTTGAAATGGTATAGGTTTTTGCTTCGTCGATTAATTGAAGTAAATGTATACGCTTTCTCTCTTTTCTATAGAGAATATCTTCCAATTTTCCAATTGTTTTGGCTCCTTGTAACGAGATATGCCTGAAATTCTAAATAGGTTTCTGTCACCTTGCAACTCCTTCTCTCAATCTCTAGACTATCAACTTATAATTACATCACCGAAACATGCAAAAGTTCTTCGAAAATCCTCGCAAGACACAAATCAATTTTCACCGACATATTGTCCTTGAAGAAAACCAATTATTGTCGATATATTACTTCCATTTTTTGATTAAATTTTTGTTATTATATCGTTAATTAATGATACAAAAAAAATTAAAATACACATGATCTGTGACTTTGATATAACACGATGTTGACTCCCAACATTGGGTCTATCGTATTTTGCAAAGTTTAACTCATAAACTTGTGTACGTTACGCGTGGTCTAGAAATCCCTTGTTGATCCTAATCCAGACACTCCTCTTGGTGGCGTAGAAATACCTTGTTGATCCTAATCCGGACACTCCTCTTGGTGGCGTAGAAATACCTTGTTGATCCTAATCCGGACACTCTTCTTGGTTATGGCATATCACAATCAAATGCCTAACAAGCAAGTAACGTTTTTCTTATTATCGTGTCTTATTGTAAATGTTGAAAATTAAGATTTAATTATCAAAAAACAATCAAAAAGATTTCCCTTTTTTTTCCCACTTGTTTGATTGTTCCCTAATCATTTTTCTTTAGATCGTGTTCATATATAACTAAGTGAAAATCAGAATCTATTGTAAGTGCATGCAAGAAAGAGTCAAAAAGATTTCTTGTGCTCTGATTGGTTAAAGGATATTATTGTTTGATGGTTTGTGTAGGGGATTTAAATTTTCATGAAAGAATTGCTATTAAACGCTTTGTCTGAACTGTGATATAAGAAGCAGGTGGCATCTGCTGTCTTCTATTGTCTATTTATGCATTTTGACACCAAAAAGGACCAACAAAAATTGATCAAATATTGCCATTTCGTTTATTCTCCTAATTTCCTTGTCTGAAGGTAAAGTAAGTGGCAATATTGAATGGGTTTTGGTGCATATATAGTGAACCAAAACAACTTGTCTCAATAATGTAGGCCAGCCTTCAATTATTTTCTACACACTCGAACTGATCAAAGTACGTAGCAAATAAACGGTTTCCTGTTGTTTATACCAAATCCCTCAGCTTGCCTTGCCCGTTGCCACACAGCTTCTTGCTGTTATGTAATGCAAGAATACGCATATATTACTCGAACCACACATATATCTGAACAATTAGACGCTTTATAAAAGAAAGTTTGTGTTCAGACTTCAGTATTACTTCAATCACATTCACACAAGTGGTATAATCCATGCATGACAGAATTTTTCTTGGTCGATGTACAGCAATCAATGCTTAATTTTCTATGGCCAGATCGATACACAGCATCTGCATCTGGAATTTAATTCATTCACAATAGGGATGCTGGTGCAACTTAAATACTTGTATTAGGGATACTTTGCAGCCGGTCCAAGCAAAGACCACAAATTTTGTCACTTCTTTTCTCGCCAAAATTTCTTCATCGGCACACAAGAAATCCAACGGGCAATATCTTCAAGAAGAATTGGAATCTTTGCAGCTGAAGTGAACCAGTGGACACGACAACCCTCATACTCACTTATCATAATTTCTTTCTTTGTATTCCATACTAATTTGGCTTTCAAATTCTAAACTCTAATACTTCTTCACATTTTATAACCCTCCCATAATTTTACTCCATCAACAACTACACTGCACTCCAACATCGCTCTACTTGTTAAAATGAAGACGAATTTTACTTCCTTAATGGGTTTGAAGAGCAATTTGGTGTAACTAGTTGTAGTATTCGATTCAGTTTTTGACAAAAATCAATTCGAACCGAAAACAATTAGCTAGTAGAAGGATAATATAATTTTTTAAAATATTTTATTATCTATAAATATCAAATATACATGTTTTTATTTTTTATTCTTAAAAAAATTCTAATAAATTAAAAAAAAACAGATATAACACTTTTAACTTTTTAATAAGTAAATATTATACTTAAAAATAAAAATAATAAATAATTACATCATTATTTTCAACAAATAATCAATAAAATGCTAATTTTGTATTTTTAATTAAAAATTAATTATTTCTTATCTTTAAGAGAAGTATCTGTAATTTTCACATATAATTATTTTGACAAATCTCATAAAAGGTATTTGTTAATTACCCTTCTTCCTTTAGTATATTTTGGTCTTCCATTTTTTTTTTTTTAAATTATTTAGTTGAATTTGCTTAGATCATACACGTTATAAAAGTTTCAAAGACTTTTCTCTCCCGCTCCCGCGAAACAATAATTAAATTTTACAGTATCTGTAAATTTATATGTGTGGGCTTGATCTTGGGCTTCAAACTCTCTAATTGGGCCACAAGATTTAGCCCATATGCCCACCCAGCTCATGGAGCCATGATTCAGATTTTGGCTGATCACACTACTAGGGTTTCCAACTGCGACTGTCTTTAACAAGTAGCAACTGAAACCCGCGGGCGGTTCAAATTCCGATCTCGACCTAATCTGAAGTTCACAGCCCGTACAATTCGATTCCACTATCGCTGCCACTCTCCATGGGCGACCGCGACCGACCTCGCGACAGAGACCGCGAACGCGACCGCGACAGGGACCGTGAGAGAGAAAGACGGCGAGAGAAAGAAGACCACCGGGAACGCGACCGAGATAGAGACAGAGAGAGAGAAAGAGAAAGAGAAAGAGATAGGGACAAAGACAGGGAGACAAGCCGTAGCAAACGATCCCGTTCTCGGACACCTGACCGTACGCGTTCACGCCACAAGCGGTCTCCCGAACGCTCACACCGGTCACCTGAGAGGTCTCACCGGCATCACCATCGGCACCGCACCCCATCTACTGAACCGCCGCGCAAGAGGCACCGTCAGTCTACGGAGGAGAAAGTTGTGTCGGATTTCGTTGATGAAATTGCAAGAGAACAACAGCAGAAGAAGGATAATGAAAATTATAATGGTGATAATAATGAGAATAACATGGATAATATGAATAATGGTGATGAGGATGAGATTGAGATGATGAAGAAATTGGGGATTCCGGTGGGGTTTGATTCGACGAAAGGGAAGCCAGTTCCTGGTGCTGACGTGAGTGGGGTTAGGGCTGTGACGAAGAGGCAGCCGAGGCAGTATATGAATAGAAGAGGTGGGTTTAATCGGCCCTTGCCAGCGGAGCGCACCCGCTAGAATGTGAATTGCTTCATTCATGGATTGCGAGGTGGGTGGTTTTTCTTTGGAGTTTCGTTTTTAAGTTGTTTAGTTTGCTACGTTGTTGTAATGTTCTATGTGGGTTTCTATTGATTGTTCTTCTTCTTGAGAGATTAATTCAACTTCGGATCTTGGTTATGTTTGTGTTTGTGGGTTGACTGTTTGGTCTTTGACATGCAATGCCTGTGAATTGTAAAACTCTGTATTGAGAATAATTGTGTATCAAGTCGAGCAAGTGCCATTTTGTAATGTATATTGCGTTTGAACAACCAGCCTTTTTCTTGTCTCATTTATAACGCCTTTGACACAATCTGAATGTCTTCTCTATTGTGTGTTAAGAATCTCATAATTTAAAAGTTGCTTCCCAGTAAAGGAGTTCGAGGAAATAACAAGTGATATCTGATGTGGGTGTGTTTTCAAGGGTACTAGATATTAGGTTTTTAGCCATTGATGATTTTCCAGTGGAAGCTCTGTTATCAACTTGCTACAGAGTGTAATAGGGCATGGAGAGTTTTAGTATGCCGTAGAAGTCCATCTGAACTGATTGAGAGAGAAACTTGTGGTATATGTATTTGATTTGTGATCTTTAGTGATTGTTTTCTTCTCTTTTGGACAGATTTGGACTTATAAAATCAATTAGCACTTATTAAATTCATAAAAAATTTTCCTACTTTCCATTGTCTGTAATCCTTTCTGTTGCCAAAATGTTAATGATAAAGAGAAGTAACAAATCTTTTGTAGGCATGTTTATATAATGTAGAGATATTTCAATAATCATTATAAAAAATTGTTGTGCTGGGACTCTTTTGATAGAATGTGGATAAACTTCTTTAAATGATTCCCACTTGCTCTTTCTCTCTCACTCTTAAATCGTTGGGAAGAGAATTTGAGGTTTTTTTTTTTTGTTTGAATCTTAGGTAAATGAATTTCTATGTCGCAGATTACTTTGAAAGTTTTAGGAATTTGACGTAAGTTTGTGGTCTTAGAATAGATATACTAGGGTGTTTCTTTTGTAAGTTACATGTTGGCATGCATTCATTGTTGCATTTTTCTTCTTATAGAAATTATTTTGTCACTTGGAGTTTTTAGTAGTCATATCTTTGTGTCATGTAATGTTCTCATGTTCTCATGTTGGCATGTTTAGTAGTTGGGTTATACTATTTTCCCTTGCAAAGTTTTGAGAGAATGATAGGACTACATATAGTTCATGATGAAATGATGCCGAGTTTAATGCATTATTCAGCCGTACTGGTTAGAAATGATGAAAATGAGAGTTAAAAAGTTAGATTAATGGACTTGATGTGAAATCCACTACAGAGTTAGAATGAGATCCTTGAGTTATCGTGTATGGTCTATTTTTAATTTTCAATGTTATCCTTACCACTCCACCTTTTCTGTTTTAAGGGAGCTATAGAAGTGGACAAACTCACAATGCAGAGGTGTGCATGTTTAGATTGGTTTTAAAAATGAAAAGATAACTGATGGTGACGGGATTGGAACTATAAATAAAATCCATTTCTAGGTCTTGTAATGCTTGTTAAATATCAAAGCAATTGACCGATGAACTCACATTTTAGTATTCAACGAACTTTGTCATCTAATCATTTTGTCATTACCTGTGTAGTGAATTTCTTATATCTTAATTATCAATTTTGTTCTATTTAGGTGGGTTGTGTCTTCTAGCATGAATTGAGTCAAGTTGTGCGCCGGATACTTGAAACCCAGCCCAAGCACTGAATGCCCCCATATAACATGTTATTGAGCAATTCTTATTGTGAATCTAAGGTTTCCTGTGTGACCTTTGGGACAGATCTTTCATTCTTGTACCGGTATGTTCAAGCTGATTTTACTAATTCTGGTTTGGTAGTTATTAAAATGGATGGATTTAGATATAGCCTCTATGATCATTCCTGTTATGTGGTTTCAATGAGCTCTATTTTTCTATGGTTATGCAATGCTTGATTACAGTACGGAATCCATACGCTAAAGCTTTTAGGTATATTTTGCCAGCTCAAATGCCTCTATTCTGAGTTTTGGATCTCCCAATTCATTAGTATTTGATTCAGTCTTTCAAAAGAAAGTTGTATTGCTCTTTGGCTGTAGGCTTGTTAGTTTGCTATCACAGAAACTCTCTTTCAAAAGAGAGAAATTCCCTCTCTTAGCATCTGTCTTCGCGAAGCTAATTTGTAAATAAAAAAAAGAAAGTTAATTTCAAAAGAGGTGGTGCTGATTTTAGTCGTGGAATCAAAATAAGCTTTCGGTGAGATGATTAGATTCATTGTTTGTTTTTGGTGCTTGATCTTCTTCTCAACTTGCATTCACAAATTTAAACGTCTTTGGATCTTTGCTTTGCTACAGATGTCTTGTTGAGCAGAAGACTTTTGACTAGTAAGTGTTGTTGCTGCACACCCTCCAGGCTTTTCTCCTTTGACAAATATGCAATGAATAATGACGTATGCACTCTTAAAATTTGATTAAAAAACATTTTAATCTCACTGAACTGCAAAAATATTCAAGGGTTTGTTAAAATCTTCATGATATATTTAATTTTTTATTACAATTGTTCAAGCTGTAAAATACTAACAAATAAACAGTGTCTACGCATAACATTAAAACTGAAAAATACTAGATGGGCAATCATATAATTGAAGACAATAGCTTCATGCCAAAATCAAAGTGATGGTTAAGTAACATCAAAGATTTTGCCTCTTAAAATTTATGATGCATGGATTGACGGTCGGGACCGCTCTAAGAAAATCGCTGGTGCTCCTACCAGCAGTACCTAGTAAAGAGTAAAACTGTGTGCTAATCCCAAGTCACACAGATTTATTTGTTTGATAACTGATTATTTAAACCAAACCAAAAGCTCTCCACTTAACAAAGCCAAGTCAAACATCCATCCTATTGTGACACACAAATAACAACCTCAAAAGCACTTATACAGAGAAACCGAGAGAAAAATTGCTTTCAGGTGCTAATGGCGGTGGGTTTGTGAATGACAAAGGCCATGCACTGGACCTGTTTCTCATTATCAAAAGCCAGGCAGCGGATGTAAGAGTTTGGGTACGCTTTTTTGCATTCGTGGATTTCATTCAGGACTTGTGAGGAATCATTGCAACCAAACATTGGCAATTTCCATAGTGTCCAATACCTCCCATCATAATAACCTGGCATTCTGCTGTTTTCCCTATGCACCCTTCCCACCTAACAATAAAAGCAAAAAATACAAAAAAACAAACAGAAGAAATTGATCAAAGGAATTCCTCACTATTCCAAGCAAGAATAAAACTGTTGAATTGTGGAATTACCTCATCAAATTCCAGGCAAGGGATCCAACCCTTCTGGAGCATGTACTCAATCTCCTTTGCAACTGAGTCATCCGAGAGAGGAGGAAGGTAGGACAGAGCCTCAAACTTTTTGTTATTGATTGGATTCCATGTCTGTAAAAAGTAATACACATGAGCAAAAGTTCACAGAAAACCGAGAAAGGGAAAATTAAACCGGTAAACATTTATTAGCTAAATCACTTTACCTTCATGCAAACAGTCTTGGAACCATTTGAGACAGTTTTCCTACTCCATGCAAGAGAATCCTCAACTGGAAGCAAAGATTTTGAAATGGGTTTTAGGCCAACATAGCCGGATCCAACAACTGGAGTTGTAAAGATGCTGGCAGACATCTTCTTCTGGTACTGTTTCAGGAGCAAGATTCTATGAAAAGAGAGATGACGCAGAGCCAAGAGAGTGGTAGCACTGGTGATTAATAAATTTGGTTTTGAAAGCAATAGAAACGGCCCCAGAAAAGGGCAAAAAGGAGTAGGCTTATGTGCTTGTGATGTATGGCCTGCTAAGAGAGAGAGATCAAAAGAGAGGACGATTTGTACAAGCTAGTGGAGAGTTTACTCAAGCTGCTCATCTTTGGGGTCATCAGCATCTTTTCTACTTTTTGCTTTCTCGAGAAAGTAACCAGCGAGACCCTCTCCATCAAATCACTGAACTGCTATCCATTCACATATAAATGCACTAAACTAGATTATATATGTATAATAATACGTAATATTATGTAATCAATAGTAATATAATAATGCAGAACGATCTTATCAAATTTTTTTTCTTTATTTATCATTAAAAAAAAATAAAAGTAGACCCACTGACAAATAGAGCCAAAATAAACCGCTTGAATTGAATGCATGGAAGGACTCATTTCGCTTTTCTCGGTGCTTGTCTGCTTGAAGATATAAAATGGATTGGATGTGGACGTGGGTGTTTCCACATCCTTCTTCGCTTGCCAAATAGAAAATGTCTTCTTTAACTTCCAGATGCCAGATGCCAGGTTGAATAGTTCAGTATACAGCTGGTATCCATTGGAACAAGCACATGAACTTCAATGAAGCAACTGAAAATTCTAATAACCAAACTGATTATAACCCATTTACACCAGAATAAGAAGACAATCTCTGAACATGATCATACATCATTTACACCAGAATAACTCTCAAGTTCCTTCTCAGTAAATTCAATACATGGTAGATGTCTCTCCAATGAGAATGAGATTTATCATCAACAAGAAATTTATGGACAACTCCGTCAATCTCAATGAAGCTCCAAGCAGAAACTGTAACTACTTCCCCCTCTTTCGTCAACTTTCTTAGTCCCATTACATCATCCCAGCATCCCATAGTTGCATAAATGTTGGCGTAAAGAACATACCTTTCACTATGCTTTGTGACTCTAAATCAGTCAAAATCATCACTACCTTCTTACCTAACTCAACAGGACCATGCATTAAACATCCATTTAGCAATGATCCCCATATAGCACCATCAGGTTCTATCGGCATACTCTTTATCAATATCTCAGCCTCCTTATCCTGCTCGAACCAAGAGGTCAACCATGAACTCGTAACGATCAATCACTGGGTAAATTCCATATACTAAATCATCCGTCCAAATAATCCCCAAGCTTTATTCATCAACACTTTATGATTACAAGCAGTAAGAACTCCAACGAAGGTCACAGCATTTGGTCTAGGTCCCCTCTTTTCCATATCCGGAAAAAGTCCAAGTCCTCTATCATTCTTTCCATTTATAGGCAACCCTAATAGCATTTTACTCCAAGTCGTTACATCTTTACATGGCATCTTGTTAAATATCTCACATGCATTTTCTATGCGCATACACCTTGCACAGAAATCAATTACTGCGGTACCTAACTCTCAAGTTCATACTCAGAATCATTTTCATGCCCATCATCGTGTACTCATTTTCCCTCTTTAAATGCACCTATTGCTGCCGAAGCATTGAGAACAAAGAGAGTCGTTAGGCTTCACATTATCCAAGGTCTTCAACTCGTGAAACAACTCAGTTGCCTCGTTGAAACGATGATTTTTTACGTAACCGGATATCATTGAGCTATAAGATACATCATTTCTCTTCGGCATTGAATCAAACGGGTAGCCTGCTTCGTCTAGCAGACCGTGATCACAATACCCACTAATTACGCTACTCCAACAAAGCACATTCCTGTTCAAATTTGCATCAAACACACGATGAACAATTTCCACTAATCCATGCTTTGCGTACATATTTATAACATACACATGTTTTAACCAAAGTTGTGAATGAACGTGTATATGGTTCAATGCCAAGACTTCGCATTTTGGAGTAAACTGAGAGACCCATTTCAGGTTTTGAGTTTTGCAAGGAACCCATTATCATTGCATTGAAATCAAAGATACTGGGTTTTGAAATTTGATTGAAAATAGTCTCTGCATGGCGCAAGTCGCCGTATGGTGATAGCACGGAAAAAGCTAAAAAATTTTGCTGGGTATGTATGGGAAACGACAGAGACCTTTCATGATTGTATAACAAAGTATTTGCTTTAGTTCATCTATGTTTGCGCATCGTTGCAGTAGACCGAGAAGTAGAGGATTTGGTTTGGGTTTGTGAAAAAATTTGATCATAACCTCTCGTTTACGACTACCAGTTGATTGATGCTGAAAACCATCTCACCAAAGAAAATTGACGTGGACCGACTGGATTTTTCTAGCAAACAATATTTTTCTGTCCGATAATTCAGTCTGAAGAGTCGTTGGAATTGGAGTTTCCAGCAGTTGCAAGCAACTCTATAATGAGTTGACCTACTAATAGAATCGACCAGCGAAATCAACAAGAAATTGGAGACTCGCCTCCTTTTTCCATTGATAACTTATTTTGATCAAAATATAACCCTGATCGGTAATCGCAGCCTAAAGAATTTCTAATTCGGCACAAGCCTAGAGAATTTCCCAGTCAAATTCAGTCCAAGAAGAAACTAATTTCTTCACCGCTTTGACCCATGGGGACTAATATTAGCTTGCCTCAGTTGAATGTTTGTTGAAAACATATTCACATATCTGATGAGCTGAACATCAAAAAGAAAAGAAAAAAGAAGGGTCAATGATTCACTGATCAAATTGGAACATATAAATGAATAGGACCGAACCGTATTGTAGAAGGAAATAAATTCTAACATTCTTACATCATAATTAGAATGGCAATGCTAATGAATTTAAATGATGATGATTATGGTCATTGTTGAAGGGTCTAAAGAATTATGCAATCCAAACCCTGAGTTATGCTGAGAATTCATTGGATCAAATAGCAGGACCCGGATATAATAAATTAATGCCAGAGCTTCATGCAGAACCCAGCAGGCACAACTGATGATCTCTTGCTTGATATACAATCTGAAAAGGTATCCACAAGCTGCTCCGCGAGTGATGCTGGATCTTCAAGAAATGTTTCAATAAACACCTTCACAATCCTTAACTCCTGTGGTGATGCTCTCAAGCTGTACCAAGTCAACAATTTCTGCCTGAAATTCCTCTCAATGTGTCCCTCGCATTCTAACCATCTGATCACCTTCACACAGTGCTCAAAATCCCTATCTGAAAGGCCATTGGCTGCGTAATCCTCATCCTGTCTTTCCTCATCCTGTCTTTCGCCGCCCCTCTTCTTCAATGTGCTACCATCTTGAGGCGCATCTCCTTTCCTAGCCCCAATTTCCAAATCCTTGTTGCCTGATTTGGATCTCCCATTCCTTCCTTGCCCATCCTTAAGTATTTCTATCTTACGGGGAGTAATTGGCAAGCCAGTTTCTGAGCTACCCATGTATGGCACACATTCCATGCCAGTCGGCACTGGGGCATCTATCCCGTTATCAGTGCTCATCTCCTTAATGATTTGGGCCACTGGAGAGTGCTTGCTTTCAAGCTTTTGGACATCACAGTCAGGAATGGACCTGTCTATGTTGATGGCACGCTCCTCTTCTAACAAAGAAACTGCATCTGCAGGGGTTGCACCTCTTCCAAGAACAGTGCAGTCAATAGCATCATCAGATAAATTGGTGGAGGCTATTTTCTCAGTGCCCTTGCAGTAGGTAAAATAATTGTCCACCCGATAATCATTTTGGTCCCCGTCAGGAGTGATGTTGTTGGTTTCGTCTTCCACTGAAGAGGGATTAGAAAGGCTGCTACAGTTTGTTGCTGGGCTTTGACTTCGGTCTATTACAGAGGAGTTCATCACTCCATCCTTGCTACTGCCAGTTGAGAACCAAACTTCACAGGTACCCAACTCTGCTGTACCGTTATGGGAAACAACTCTGAACTGATACTCTGTAGCCAGAGTAAGTCCCGTGACAACAAACCTAGTATTAGGTGCAACATTAGTACAAGTAGGTCTAACTGGAAAGTTCTCATGCGCCTTGCGATGCCACAAGGTGTAACCAATAATATTGCCTGGAGAAGGATCTTCAGAACCCAATACCACAGTAAGGGATGTTGCTTGAACATCTTCGAATTTTACCATGTTGGAAACAATCACATTTGCATCTGCAGAAATGAAAGGTTTTAGAAATCAATATTTGACAAGCAAATAATGATGATTAAAGACTGTTTCCATTAGAAGCAACTTCATGGACCCTCCATTATTCCACGATTAAGCAGCTATGCACAAACAAGGACCAGAAACTAAAAACTCCAGCTTTTGCTGTAATTATACCTGGTATTTTGCTTGTTGCACAGATCCCCTTTATCCAGGCTCAGAGGAAAACCATCAACAGTGATTTTGGCATGATTATACAATGCAATAAAAAATTACCTCGTATTGAAGGTTTGGGCAAGGTGGTGTCAGTAATCATTTTGTCCAATGACTCTACGGCACAAGCACAGAGTTTCTGAACTTCTGGTCCTGACAAAAGCCTGTTGACTATACCCCTGCCCATTTTCACAGGTAAACCAGTTAACGGACCCACTTCACCTTCAAGCTTCTTCACAGCTTCATCCACAATTCTAGAGAGATTTTGGTACTTTTCAGTCCCATCGAGAAGTTTCTGACCCAAGGAGAGACGATAACACAGTATGTCCACCCGTCTGGTATCCTTTGCCACCATCAATTGCTTTTTCCAGCATCTAAACAAATTCAATGCACCAACCCCAATCAGATTAAATTTTTTAGTTAGGTGGATTGGGGAGAAAAAAGATATAACAGAAATGAAATTGGGAACAAGAATCCAGATGATCCATAAACATATAACTCTTCTTTTTTTTTTTCTGGTCCTATATTTCCCATCAGATTAGAAACTCCAAAGAAGCAAGTAATAATAACCTTATGGCTAGAAAATGAAGCCAAGAGGTGTGTACAA
The DNA here is from genome assembly GCA_032401905.1 of Swietenia macrophylla. Taxonomy (NCBI): domain Eukaryota; kingdom Viridiplantae; phylum Streptophyta; class Magnoliopsida; order Sapindales; family Meliaceae; genus Swietenia; species Swietenia macrophylla. Next base: position 1,485,461 of record CP135562.1, on the reverse strand, counting down.
TCAATCTATAGGCATGAGTTACAGTATTCAATATCGATCTCGTGCCAAAGATGTGGCCAAGGTAATAGATGAAGCTCTTCATTTCGCCTTTTCCTAAAAAAACAGATTAAACTTCTAGGAAGTTTCAACAATAAGCTACATTACCTTATCCTCTCAAATATATTTCTTCTCAAAACCAATAACAGTAAAAGTTCAAGTTTCAATCTATAGCTTGGAAGCAAACAGATTGTCTTGAGAATAAAGTAAAGGATTGTCATGTGTATCCGCAAAATATGGAACTATCCAAAACATTTGCTCACAAATATTTATTTGAAAAACTTATATCACATTTAAGATTACACAATAGAAATTTCAAACATAACAAAATAAAGTATGCAATATCTGCCTAAATGGTAAAGGGTGCACAAAAGAAATTTGAAACATAATAAAATCAAGTAAATTTCTGTGAATAAAGTATTCAGTTTTTACTTATCTAACATATCCTAGCAAAATTTCTTAAATTCAGACACTGGGTAACACCATTAATTTGTAAGTTCACCAGTCAACACGCATGACACTTATCTGAAGTGTACAACAAATCTTCTCAGTGAAACTCAAGCTTCCAAGATAACATGCAGCAGTTATGATATTTACACTCTTTATCTTAACTATTTTATCAAGCATTGGGAATGATGCATATAACCATAAATCAAGTCAAACCAATTTTTTTCAATGCATTTTACAGAATTTACTTCAATATCTTACTAGCTTGAGGCAATACTGGTTGCACCAAATGTAAACGGCTAAGAATGATAGGAGTCATGTATAATCCATGAAAGCTTTAAGCAATACATTGTTTTCTGTGTATCAGTCTCACCATACCTCACTTAAACTCCTGACAATTTTCATCAACTCCAAAAGCAACAAACACAGTTTCTAAAGATCCTGGATTAGTAGATTCAAGCATTCTATTATAGCACTATCAAATCAATGCTCGAATAACCATAATAGCAAGAAAAATGATCCATAAAACCAAGTTACTAGGAACTGAATTCTGAATTTGTAAAAAGATAGTGCTTCAAGTAATTAGCATAATGCCCTTTGCTAAATATCAATAATTTTTTAGCATATAAGGATCACACAGCATGAGAGACAGTTTAGCAAAGAGAAGAAAACATTCGAAAAAGTACAGAGCTTATAAAATAATCAATGAAGAAAAATAGAGATAACAGAAGTGCATTTACCCGAGTAAATCATTCACTTTTCTGCATGAAACACAATAAAACGTCCCGTCAAGTCCTGAATAACATCTATCTTTTCCAATGCCAGATCTTTCATGTTTCAGTGCACACTCCAGATGACATGACATGCCACAGGAATCACCAGCAAATGGAGGCTCTGAGCTACAAATCAACCACAGGCTAGGATCCTTGTTGTCATCATATTTATGACAGATGCAGCATGAACACCTCTTGCAAAATGCATCTTCTTGTCTTAAGGTAGCTCTGCAAGCTGAGTTTTTGCAAAATATAGCATTAACTAAATCACTGACACTATTGTTTATTGCAGCATCGTTCACTGGAACAGGCAGTCGAGCAGGGTTATCATTTTTCCTCTGCCTCTTGGACAATCTATGGGAAGATGCGGGAGAAGGCTGTGGTTCAGCATCTGTTTTGGCCTCATGCTCCCCCGATTTCTTCTCAGATACAAGTTTCAGAAGATGTTCTATAATTTTCAACTTAGTCAAGCCAGTATATTTCCTTTCTTTTCCCAACTCTGCACATAGGATCTGTAAAATCTCCTGACGGGTCCATGATTGTAGCATTTCAGGGGCACCATGAGATTGCTTAGATAATTGATACACTAGTTCTCTTTTTTCTTCCATACTCAACTTACTGCATTTTGATGAGTCAAGCGGAGCTCCTACAGCCAACGAATGGGAAAATAATTACTAATAAACTGAAGCTAAAAGAGAAATCCAATTCAACAACAAATCATAACTTGTCACAAGTCCCAGAAAATTTGAAGAAAGGAAAAAAAAGGCATCATGTGTTGATGAGAAATAAAATGAAAATGACGTCTTTGACATACACGTCTGATATGTCAATAAGGGAAAACCCAAAAATTAATGAGAACACAGGTGAGGATGCTTAAACATTAACCTGTATTTACATTACGGCCAACTAAATCTTCGTTAATAGCCACTTAAAAAGACTCATTTGAAATGAGCAGACTAAATTATCTATGCATCCTACCAAAATAATTAGCCAGTAAAACTGGTCTACCTACAAGCTAAACCAAAACACATAAACTAATGGTTGACCTGCATCCACAAAGACATCCCAACTTCATCAAATAATCTAGAAATTTTAAAGGTTGTCCCAATATAATTTACTTATAAAAGAGTACACGCAAAATTAGTGGGATTAACGCAGCTGCATTATAATAAAGCTTACTTCATTTACTTGAATACGCTACAATTCCACTTAATGCAGAGATATAATATGCAGAGAAAAGACCCCAGTGGCATTATAAAGTCAAATTTATGCAGCTAAGCTAATCATCTCAGAGATTCACCCACCAAATATATTTTACGAGCAAACACTAGAATGCTGAATAGTCACAAAATGACGATCTGAAACCCAACAAGTCAACATCAAACGACAAAAAAAATGTATTGCATGAGGATTAAAACAAAAAATAAATGAAAATAAAAAAAAAACAAGTTAATACCCAAAAAAACAGAGAAACTCAAACCAACAACCAAAACATCAAGATCATAAAAAATAATAATAATACTGCAGAAATTTAACTATCATGCAGATTACAAATCCACCAAAAGATTCAAGCTTTACCATCAAAACCCACATAAATTTTGGTTAAAGTAAAATTATGAGAGACAAAGAAAAAACTAAAAAAAGAAGGGTACCCTCGAGAGAAGAAGAATCCATTGACATAGTTGTTGAATAATAACAACAACTCAGGCTACCACATTACCACCGAAACCCAACTTTTCACCTGCAAATATAAACAAAACCAAAATAAGAATACAGTTCTCTTTTTGAAAAAAAAAGGGAAAAACCCAAGAAGAGAAAGATGAGAAAGATTGAAAGGGAAGGGAACAGAATAACAAAATACAAAAAAAAAAAAAGTAGGCTTGGAATTCTGACTTATAACAAGAGAATCCATTACTCTGTTCTCTTCTATTCTTCTTCTCTACCAATCTTCTTCTCTACCACTTACTGTAAGCAAATTAATATCTGATGGACGTATATATGGGTCCTCTTCGTTCACTTCTCTTCGTGGACCCGAAGCAGTAGTGAAAGGAGATTCGAGCAGGAGGAGGACTACTTGTTAAATGTTGTTACGGGATAGAGAAACGAGAAAATAAATAAATAAAAGTAAGCAAAATAATAAATAGACGATGCGAAATAACTAACAAAAGCGGCTGCGTTTCACCTCTCTCCGTTGACGTTACTGCTTAGCACTAGTATTTAATTAAAAATAATATTAATATAATTAATAATAAATAATTTAAAATATATTTTAAATTTTTAAATTTATGTTATAAAATAAAAAATTAATTTAAATATTAAAAAAATTAATACCACTATTACTACTATAATATTTACTTTTTATTTAAAAAATATTTTTATTTTTTATTTCTTATTTCTTATTTATTGTTGAATTTTTATATTTTTGAAATTTGAATCTATGCTTGATAATGATAATATTTTTAAAAATAATATTTTATAAACAATAATAATCCATATGATATTAATCTTTATATATTTATTTTTATATTAATATTAATAATATTTTTAAATTTTTATATAAATTATTTGATATTTCAAATTTTCACTGAAACTTTTTCTGTGTATATTTTAATATAACATAACATATGTGACTTGTTGCACATAGACAATAATTAATATGTAAATTATTTTTCACATTTATTTTGATTAAACACGTGTTACATTCAAATAATTTTTATTTTTATTTTTAAAAAATAATATTTAATATAAAAATAATGATGTATATGCAAAATTAGAATATAAAATTAGTATATCAATTGATGTGACGAGTATACCACAGTACTCTCTACTGAATACAACAAATCATATATTAAATAATAAAATTATAAAATCAATAACTAATACATATATAATTATTATTAATTAATATTTTATTAATTAAATATATATTTTATAATTTAATTTAATATTATTATATAAATACCAAATGAGTTTCATCACCATGATTTTTTTTATTTTTCAATATAATTTAGTTACGAACTTATCAAATAATAGTAATAATAATTCATTATAATATGATAAATAATAATTCATTATAATATGATAAGAAAATAAATTAAGTTATATCCCTATCAATTTCTTTATCATTCACATGTTCACGTTAATTAATAAATATAATTTAAACACATTCTCACTTGCCATTACATTCTCTTAAAAAAATATGTTCATTAAAAAGTACAGAACTCACTTTTATAAATTTTAAAAATATTTTTATTTATTTAATGTAAAATTTTATTATATTTTTTTTCATCCAATCTAATAATGCTCTAGTTATAGTAAAATTCCTTGCATGTTTGTCCTATTCTACTTTAAAATTTATAGACTATTTATAAACGTATTTATTACGTGTGGATATTTGACTAAAATATTAGAATTGCAATAGGTTATAGACTGGGTTATTATCTTATTTTCAAAATATTTATTCATCTAAATGTACGGAACACATTCTTATAAAATTTAAAAATACTTTTTTTATGAAATTTTGTCACAACAATTTGTACTTTTTTTAAAAAAATAAATTAATACTAATAATTTAAAAAAAAAAAAAAAAAGTTGCTGGCAAATAGCATGTTAATGGATCATTCCAGAACCAATGCGAATAGAGATTGAGAGGGGTATATATGTAAATTCATAAGAAAATCATACAAATGGATCTCTGAGAACAAAAAGAAAGGGGTAGTTCTTAAAGTTTGGCCATTTTAATAGAATGATAACGTCCCCCATGCCAACCATTGCCTTGTCATTGTTATCATTTTCTTGGGCCTATAATTACAAATTATAATCATACTTCTTGCATTTATTCTTTGGTAATTTATCTCTTTTATTTTTTAAAAAAAATTGGAGTTTCGAATAAATTAATTTTTTTAAAAAATATTATATTTATAATTTTAAATTTTAAAAAATAAAAAATTAATAGTTGAGTGAATTCATAAACAGATTAATTATGTTATATTATCATCACGTAAAATATGAAACTAATACAACATACATTATTATATCATCGTTACATATCTTATATTTTAATAATGATAATATATACACGCACAAGATATTTATTTATTTATTTATCAATCAAATCTCATAAAAATTCAAGTACGAGAATATTTGATTTATAAAAGTAATATTATCGATTCAACCAATTAATTCTTAAAAATATTTTTAATATTATATTTTATAATTTTGTATTTAAATCAAATCTCCCCCATAATTAAAGCGTGAACAAGATTCTATCTTAAAATTAATATTACCAACTAAATTAATCAATAATTTTAAATTATTTCAAATTCTTTTGTTTAAGGGAGTTAATCATATAACTTGAATCACATTATTGACATCGTCGGGACATTTCTTGCCTTCTTGTTGTCACACCAATTATATTTTTATACCATAATTTAATAATATTCAATTTAAATATACCTTATCATAGTTCTCCTTTCATAGTATAAAATTATTATAATAAAATAATTTACACTGATTTCGTCGGGGAAAGATGCTCGTCCTAAGGTGTAGCCAAAATAAAATTCATAAAAACTTTGTATTAAAATATAAGATATAGTCATAATCATCACCTTCTATATATTCAACTCTCAAAAGATGCCCACATTATTTAATTACACCAACCAAAACATTATTATAAACTACCAAAGACACAGACCTGCTAGTCTCACGTAAGCCTCCAAATTTCCCGGTCCACATGGACGGTTCCGATTGGGTTGTCGAAAGAAAAATGTAAAACAAATGTAGTTTTATCAAGCAATTAAATTTGTTACAGTATAGAATGTGACACATGGTGGTTAGGGGCCACGAGAGCAGAGGATAAAGATAAAGGTGATGAAATTTGGGGCGCCGGCAAATTAAAATTTGTCGAAAGGGGATTTGATTTTATTTGATTTCATTTCATTTCATCAGTGTTGGGACTTGAGAATGACATTTTTCTTTATTGCCACCTGTTTCCTAACATGGGGTAATTGATCTTGTGCGTTTTTAATCATAGATCGGACGGTGGAGAAAGCCGGTGAACGGCTGATTGATAGTTGCGAATTGTGATGATCAATTCAATGGGGTTTGTAGATCAATGGTGTTTTTATTTCATGCATAAATAATATTCAAGTTTTGTATACAAATTAAAGTGTATGTAAATTGAGTTTAGTACTATTCAAAAAAGGCAAAATTTTTTTCTTATTTTATTTCTCGTAAAATTAACATTTCATTGGCTTCTAATTTATTTCAAAAATTAAAAAAATTAAATCACAAACTTAATATTAACTATATAATATATATAACGATATATAATTTAGATTTAATTTTTTATTTTATTTTTATTTAATAATTAATAATAAAAAATTAAAATTGTATTAAAAAAAATAATATTAAATTAAAATTTTTGTCCATGTGACAATTTTTTGGAGAACATTGCTAATAGATGGAGATTAATGAAAAGCTTTCTCTCTATTCTTTTTTGTTTGATTAGCATAATTTGATTTATTTTTGATCAACCTTTTTTTTTTTTCCATTGATTTCTACCTAATCGATGGATTGATTGATTGATATATAATTAGTTAATTGGTGAAGATTAGACTACAACCCACAACCTCTAATCTAAACAATTTCATGGGTGGCGTATGTTTGTGATAATATTTTTAATTATCGTTTGTATTGATAATTGTTGATTGTCAACCGCGGATCAAAATCATAACGAGGGTTGAGGTTGGGGGGTCACATATTGCATGCATTCACACGGTGCACATAAAGTTGTAGCATTATGCATCTCGAGGCATATCGATTAATGAAATTGAAATTGAAATTGCAATTGCATAACCACTATGTATTTCACCTCATCTTCCACTCCAAACAAATTTATGAAGTGGAGAATAAAGATGTGGTCACACACACACACACACACATTGTGCCAATTTTTTTAATTAATTAATTAATTAATTATTGATATTATTACTATTATTGCTATTATTGTCATTATTATTGTTATTATAATTTTTGTGGGTTGCACATCAAACAAAAACAATGTTATCATCTCTGTGGATTTGTGGTCCTTACCTTGTGTACACAATTAAATAATAAGAATAAGAATTAAATTCAATTTCAAAATAAAAAAATAAATTAAAAATAGTTATATTTCAAAAAAATATTAAGCTAAATTGCTTTAATCATGCACCCTTAATTTTGTATTTTTATTAGCCAAAATGCACTTTGCCTTTTCAATCAAACCAAGAGAAAGATTCTTATTTATTTATTTATTTGATAGATGTGATGAGTAAGGGAAGTGATTTTAGAATAAGTGCTTTTGTTTAGAGGGGAAGCTTTAACTTGTTTGGAAAAAAAAAAAAATTGAAGGGCGAATTGAGTTAATTAATATAATTGAAAATCTGATGACTCTTTTTATTGATCATGAAAATGTGTAAAGACTCATCAAATATGTATGGATATGAAAGAGAGAGTGATTGCTCAAAGTGCTTTTTATTTTTTATTTTTTAGTTGAACAAAAAATAAGTGCTTTTAGCTAAAAGTGCTCAATTTGAAAGCAGGAAGCTGCAAGTGAAAAATAGCTTTTGAGTGCAAAACACGTCAGTTTTAGCCAAAAAGGAACTCATTCATCACTCCAATTAAATTTTGAGGCTTAAAGAGGAAGTATTAAATTACTTTTTTTAAAACATTAAATCTAAATTTACAATTTTCTAATTTTGTAATCGACAATTTAAAAATATTATATTAATATAATTAAAAATCATTAAAAATTAAATAAATCATTGTGTTGAATTCTCTACAAAGCATTTGGGTCAATTTAGTTATAATTTTGGCTTGCAATTTAATCACCCATCAATTAATAGATTAATTATGTACATAATGACAATGTCTTCTTTTCGTTATGTACTAATAATCTATTAATTAATCCCCCTTTTTGCATTATTAATGCAAGCTTTGGGAACTCCAATAATTTAGGTAAAAATTAATACGTGACCCAACTTTGGGAGTACCCATTTTTTTACAAGTTGAGAATTAATTGATTTTATAATCAAGTTTCTCAATGGCTTACTTAAAAGCCAACATGGGTTTAATTGATATTGCAAATTATTGTTCTTATTGTTTATTCAACAATGCCTAAATTTTTTATTAAAAATAATATATAATATAAAGTATAAGCATTAAAAACAATAACTTAAAAAATTATAATGTAGAAAATAATAAAAAAAAATATATCATAATTAAAGAATCATAATTTTTAACACGACTCATTAAACTAATACAAATTTTATATAATTACGTAAATTTAAATTGATAATAAATAATATAATTATTAAATATATATAGCGCGATATGTTCTGATTAATAATCGTGATTTGAATTTAAAACTACTGATACATGAATTTATTTATAATATTATTAATTATTTAAATAATTATAATATATTAATTTATTTATTTTAAATATTTGTATAACTAAATATTGCATCCCAAACTTGGGTTTAGAATTGGGTAGGTAAATAATTTTGCCTTTAACGTTTAAAAGAAGAGGAGTTGTTAAGAATAGTTAGCAAATTTAAGTGGGACGTGGCCACGTGTACGAGTGGACATAAGGTGGTTGAATGCTTATGATTTATTGGCATTTAGGAAGGTATTCAAATTCATTCATGGCGCCTGGCCCAAGTGGGCGAGCTCATGTCGCCATGAAAATGCCAAGACGGAGGTACAATAACAACACTTGAATTGGATTTTGAATGGATGATAATAATCCAATCCTCACTTTTGCCAGAGTCAAGAGTTGTTTATTTTACGGTGTCGTGTCAATTTAATTTATAAAATTTAAATTTATTCGTATTTAATTTTTTAAAAAATAAATTAATATTATTCATAAATTCATTATATTTTTATTGTATTGTATTGTATTAGATTATATATTTTTATTTAAAATTATTAAAATATTATTAAAATATATTTTTATAAAATTATTATTATTATTAGAATATTGTATTTATTTTTTTAAGTTTTAATCAGCTTTTCATGGGCCAAGGGCCCAGTTTAGTTTCAAAATATGGCATGGGCCATGACATTATCTTGAAGAGTGATTCTATAACCACTTCCCAACATTTCGATTACACCCCTTTCCTCAAATAAGGTGCAACCCTTGCATCGGATGCAAATAGAGCGAAATGGGCCTTTTCCCCATAATGAAGTTTGGGCCCAATTTGTCCCAACACACTCATTTCTCTGTCCCCATCCTAGAAAATAATTAATTAGCCTTAAAGGTAATTAATTTTACCTTAACCTGTAATTATGGCAGTTCCATTAATGAGTAATCTTGATTAAACTCCACCGTGCAACATTATTGAATTAATTGGATTTATATATAATTAATCAAGTACATCTCAGTGCAAGTGCTTCCAAATTGAGGAATTAGCTTTTATTTAATCACACACTGCCAAACAATCAACCGCACGCTTGGTGGGGAGAATTAACTAAGCCTAGTTGTCCAGCACGTGCGGCCTCATAATTAACTACATGATTATTATAATCACAATTATAAATACTAACCATTATGATAATTACAACTTGCGAGAATTTCACTTTTATCCCTAACCTTGTATGGAATTATACTTTACTTGACATATTTGACACCATATTACAAACATTCTGGACATTTCATCCTTCGCTCTCTTTAGTCCCTCAAACCAAATTAAACATAACCTATCTCATATGAGAAGGAGAAGGTTGATGAAGTAATTACAAAAGATTTAGTAAATGACATATTTTATTTAAATTATATTATTTTATACTGTTAAAGACCATCATCATTGGTACGATATAATTAATTTACATTAGTATCATAAACTCTAAATATTTTAGTACGTATAATAGTAGAGTTATATTTGACAAAAGAATATTTAAATAAAGAAACATTTTGGTTAAAAAAATATATATAATTTTTCTATTAAATTTAACAAATTTGACGAAAGCAGTGTGTTTGTGACATAATATCACATTTATTCATCAAAGTGTAATTTTGTTAAACTTTAGGGACTAAAATAAAATTCTATCGGACTTCAACTATTGTAAGTGCATATTTATATCTAGGAAAGAAAATGCCAATTGCATGGATTTTAAAATATGTTTGTCCTTGATTAACGATTTCTTGTTCTCATTTAAGAAGGCAGAAACCCTAACCCATTCATCATTAAATGCATAAAGAACCCAAAGTTTGGTTGCCAAGAAAATGATATAATTTATAGAAGGTAGAGCTCTTAGTCAAAGCAAACAAGTATCATAAAGTTAACAAATAACAAGTAGTAAGTGGTGTAGGTGGCCGACATTTCTTTGTTTGCAGGCGAAAACAAAAGGGAAACAAGGATAGAGACTAAACTCGAGAAAATATATATATGAAGAAAGCCAGCTCGGGTTCCCCCACAAGTTTTAAAGAAAAGGAAAAAGAGATGATCTTTTTGCAGCATTGCATTTGACTAATACTTGGTTGAATAATAATTTTAAAACGTAGCCTTTTCAAGGAATGCCATGTGCTTCCTGATTTTCTTTTCAAGAAAAATCAAAGTATATAAACTTGTGTATACAAATGGACTGAGTTTGCTTAAAATTTTTAGGTCAGTTGAATTTGGTTACTATCAAATTTAATATTAAATTGAAAAATAAATAATACTGTATAATTTAAATTTTATTTTTAAATTAAATTTTAAAAATTTTAACTAATTGTACGTAAACTATCTTTAGAACCACTGATATATTGCATACTATTGTAACATCAATGAATTGAACTCGTGTATTACTTTGCTGTCAATGGAAAAGATCATTTTGAAGATAGTTCTTGACAACAATTCCATTATGTTTTCAATATGTATATAGCATACATACAGGAATGCTGAATGTACATACATTCTGTAAGTTTACTCCAAGTGGTCAATTTTTTGAACGCAAATGGGTTAATCCAAGAGACTGTTAGTTCACAAAACATACAGTAAACATAATTCCCTTTTGCATAGATGTATTTAAAATGAATGTGTCATGTTCTTATCTGTCGAGCAAATTAATTATTTGGATTAAACTAATGATCAGTTTTATGAGTAAATAATTTGGCACTTGGATTATGTATAAGCCAATGATATCCAAAGATACCCACACGATATCACTCGATCGATCGTCTGCTCGTTTAGACAAGAGCTAGCAAGTAATCGATTAATTAGCAATAAAAAGAGTCAAAGAATTGGTCAAAGTTGAAGGCAAAGTTGGTGATGGTGAGCGCCGAAAGGCACAAAGAACACAAGACAGTCATCATCCTGAGAGGAATCCATCGACATATAGAACATAGAAGAGACAAGAAAAGACAGTAAAAATAAAATAAAATAAAATAAAAATTCCAGTTGAATCTTAGCTAGCTCCAAAAAGTAAGTATGGTTTTTGTTTCTTGTCCGAATTAATGTCTATTATTATCATTATTATTTCAAAGTTTGCTACCACTACATTCCATTGATCCCAACTTTTGGTCTCTCCCTTTTTCAGTCAAAGTTGTGGCCCTCTACTAATCAAGAGTTTGGACTGCCTTTTTTTTTTTTTGTTTTTCATTGTGTTGGGACAACTTTATGCCCCAATCCAAATCATTAGTTATATATATATATATGCGCACACACAAGTTTAATTATTTTGATTTTGCTGGGGATAGTTTGTGATCATCTATAGACAAGTACATTTTTAATTATAATCGAATATTAATCATGCATGTTACTGTGCATATCTCAAGTTATAGAATTAGTCATATTAATACTTGTTGCACATGTTTATAAGTTGATAATAATTACAAAAATCTCATATAAAAAATTAAGAATATATTTATTTAAGTGGATCAAAATCAAATTATAAAACAATGCGATTTAAGTTATTTATACAAATTCATTTGTACAAACTAATACGATAAGATACAATAATACTTAGTTCATGTTATATTAATTTTAATAATTGTGTATTATATGAATTAGTTTGTATTGAAAGATTAACTTGTTAGGTCGATATTGCATACATACTCTTATACCTATATATATATATATATATATATATTAATTGGATTTGAAATCATATGTTGGATTTGAAATCATATGTGTACACACAGCGAATGTGGCCTCAAAATTTAATTGAAAAAAAACAAATGCACTAAGTTCACATTTAACACGAGCGAGCAAACCCTAATTTTCGATTTCACACTCAGAGTTGAAAAATTTTAAGGTAACCGCAAATGGTCAGTCAACAAAGGAGGCACCAGCCACCATGCACGTTGCACCGGGTATCCCTTTTGAAAATGATGTAATTGCAGTTTCACGTTTTCTTTTTTCTTGTATAAACAGTATTCATCCAAGCCAAAGGGAAAGGTTTACATTCATCAAAGTTTTATTAAACCCTTGCTCTGTCCGCTTAACTTCGTTAAATTCAGTATTACTCATGAAGATTGTTTTCTATAGATTGGAAGTCTTTGTTTCTTTGAAATGACTTGGTTGAGCCTTGAATCGAATAATCTGGCATGACTACGTTGTTACTTTTCTAACAATTAAATTTGAAACCAAATGAGAAGATGGATTACAAAAGCGAAGTCTTTTTCATTTATACGTACCCTTGCGAATCATTGTCAGTGAGGAAGAAAAAGCTAAAAGAAAAAGAGAAAAAGCAAAAACCATGGCCATAACAAAAGAAGTTGAGTTAGTGCAGTCAGCTACTATTGTGAATTCTTTGTCAGTCGACTTCATCATCATCTATTTTCAGTAAACAAGTTGACCACTGGTATCTTCTGCATTCATGCTATCTAACACCAAAATCCAACAAAGTATTGTCCCAATCGATCCCTGTCATATTGCACTGATTCTCAATTCATCCCATTCCTCTTGTGAGATCCTTTCATTCCATGCCAAAAATTGGTGTCTGAAACACTGATAGATTGGGCTTTGCAGAGTGAAAAGAATGCAGAGTTGGTGAAATCCAGCTGCCATAATCAGATGAACTTTCATAATTGTTACTGCTACTATTCAACGCAATGGGTGTAGCAAATGGGATTGAACTTGTAGTTGAGGTTGCAGTAGTGGTGGTTCTAGCTGTAGCAGTAACAGTACTAACACCACTCTGCTGCTGAATATAATTACCCACATTGAATAGGCCATTGTTTCCTTCATTCACTGATGAATTTGCAGAGAAATCCATATGGAAAGATGGAGGACTCTGAAAGGCAGAAGACCCATTTGCGCCAGACTGATGAAATAAAGTTGGTGTTATGTTGAGGTTTTTGGCATTTTTTATTGTAGCAGTAGTAGTACCGTTTTGGTATCCAAAGATATTAGACCAATAATCAGATGGGTCTTGTTTGATGGGTAATGCAAAGCTTAGAGTTGAATTTGCAGGATTAGATGCAAACGCCACAGATGATGCTGAGGTGATATCCCGATCGTCAGATCGGATTCCGTCGATGCTCTTGCTATCGGAAGCTGTTTCTGAGGAATTTTTGGCCTTCCCGGTGATTCCTCCGATAGGAAGATTGCTGTTGGCGATGCTCTTTACATCGTATCGACTCATATCAAAGTTGGTCACTGCATTTAGGCCTCGGAATTTGATCGCGGCAATGTCATAAGCCTCAGCTGCTTCTTCTTGGGTGCCTATTTGAGTTTTAAAACAAGAAACAAAATAATTATCCATACTTGCAAGAAAAGAACAATCAGGAACGTTTTCGGAAGATAAGAGATCAAAATTCAAATACTCACTGAAGGTGCCAAGATAAAGATCCTTGTTGCCTGCAACTCTTCCTATTCTTGCTTGCCATCGACCATGTTGATGGTGCCTGAAGTAAAGAATTAATGTTGCCCATTGTCAGAATATGCTGCCTCATATACCAAAAACACAAAATAAAACAAGATAAAATAAAGGAAATATAAAGTTGAAAACAACAAACCTTGTGACTCCTCTGTAAATTGAAGCTCCTCGAGAGAAACCACTACTTTTCCTACGAGAAACAGAGACATTTACATGCATGATTTAATGGCAGCGACATCGTACGATGATTCAGTTTCAACAACCCAAAACCGAGAATTAAATATGGAAAACGGCAATTATACCTTCGAAGAGAAGCAACAAATTCTTGTCTGGTCATGTTCTTCATCTCTTCCAATTCCTTCTCATAATTAGAAACCTTCAAAACCAAATTCATTTAATAATAAATCAGAGATTAAAAAATAATAACAAATCTTTTCCGGCGAAAAAAAAGGGCTCACCGGAAAGTTTGTAGTGGTGTTCGGACCCCAGTACTTGAGAGCTGCGAGATCATAAGCTCTCGCTGCTTTCTCTTCTTTATCATAACCACCTACAGAAAAATCAAAAAAACAAAATGAGTATCTAATCAAAGGAAAAAATAAACATATACGGATAAGTAATTAAATGATTAACTGTCTGGTCACAGTGACCAAAATCTAGAGTGGAATCTGAAGTTTCTGAGATTAATATGATGCATCGATCAATTCATGCATGGAAGAAAGAATAATTTGCTTACAGTGAAAACCAAATGATGATGATCACAGTAATCTAAAAGTCGCAAAGCGGAAACTCACCCAAATAAACTGAAAAATAAAATATGCGCAGATCCATCCACGGCAGCAATCATTCGTCATTTACATGCCACATAAAGAAGAAACAAAAGCACGTTAGTCTCTTTGAAAAAAACGAAAGCTTGTATAAATCATTCATTCATAAATGCGCACGATCGGACGATGGATATAGAGTAGAATAATCAAAACCAGCGGCAAGCAAAATCTAATGCGCCAACAGCGTTCAAAACGACAAGATCTAAGCCATTGAAAAATCCTAGGGATTTGCAGTGTTTACACATTCTCTTTTTCAACTCGTATTTATTCCGATCACACGCACCCTGACCCTCTTCCTTTAAGGATCATATTTTAACACAGCAGCTGGCTCTCTCAGAAACCCAGATCTCAGTGGACCCATTCTCTAACTTACGCATCCCAGGCGCAAGTTAGAAAAAACAAAAACCCTAAATTATTAAGAAAACATGTACTGTAATTACCTTGTCTTCCCTTTCTGCTTTGTCCTTCTCTTCTGCAGCTATTATCCCACAAGTGAGCTTCATATCTGCCAGTCCATCTGTGACTAAAATGATGAAAACAACAAATATTTAATAATAAAAATTGGAATGTTTTTAGAAATTTTTTTTAGAAGATTGATTAATATTTACCGGGTGACTCCTCGATAGACGGAAGTGCGTTGGCCGAAGCTATCGACGGATTTCTTAGGCTTAGACTCGGCGGCGACAAGCGGCAGTACTTGCTGTTGCTTTTGGGAATCTGTTTTTTCGTTGGAGAAACCGCGAAGGAAGCTGGCTGCTATTGTTTTGAGCTCTGAGTCATAAATCTCGCGAGTGTTGGTAGAGACAGACAACGGCGTCGTCCCAGTAGAAAACTGAGCAAGTTGTTGTTGTGGCGATGCAGTAGTTCCAGTAGCGTAAGAACCGCCTAGAAAATTCTCGAGTTTGGGACTTCCACTGAATATCGAGAGGTCGGTTGCACCAGCTATCGCAGTTGCATCTTCTCCACTTGGTGCATCGACAACATTACCTATAACATAAGCGAAACGTTAAGAACTTTGCTTAACCATGAAGATATACATATAAACAAAAAAGAAGAGAAGAAATATAAATACCTGGGGAGATGGCGGTAGTAGCGGTGGAGGCGGTGGTGAAAGCTTCGAAAAGGCAGAGGTGGGAGGAATCATTAGAGGAAGATTGCAAACTTATATTCTTGTTGGAAAGGGAGAAACCAAGCCAAGAAGAATCCATATGGTTGGTTAAGTTGATATTGTTATTCATATTATTCATGCTTCCGTGTTGTGTTGGTGAGACGTAAAGGAAACAAACAAAGAAAGAATGATGAAAGAAGTGTGTTTGTTTCTCAGGAAACAGTGGAAGGAAAGGGGAGAGAAAGAAAGGAAGAAAGATTGAATTTTTCTTGGTCTTTAGTTATGAAATTTAAAGATGGAAGGAAGAGAGAGTAACGAAGACACAGATATAGAGGAAAGGAAAGGAAAGAAAGAGAGATGACTATGAAGTGAGAGAGAAATAATGTTCAGGCTCCATTGCACGAGCATCGAGGTTTTATTATTTGAGAGGAATGAAGAAAATATGAACAATAAATATTAAATGAAGGAAAGATTGATGTAGAGAAGAGGAGACACCGCCCAATCATCCTCTAAAAAGCTTCCACTTGCTTTGGATTTCTCTTACTTGATTCATTGTGGTTTGGTCAGGATTCCAGAATGGAACAGAGATATAGAAAGAAAGAGAGGAGGGGATTTGCCACTATTTGCCTAGATAGGTTAATTTAACCTCTATTTCAATGATAGTTTGGATGTATGCGTATTAATTTCAAAAGCAAAAGCATCATGGGTTGATATAAAAAGGGTTGTTTTGACTCTTTTTAGATGTTAATAGCATTGTCATTGGGAGATATAAAGACTAAAGCCATGAATAAAGATTCATGTAATATTGGTTTACATCATTTTATTTCTAAATATATTATAAGTTTTAAATAGTTATTAAATAAGGTTTGAAATTAATGTTGGTGTAAATGCAATGGAAGTCAATGATACCTTCTCATTTACTAACAAAGAAATTTGAATATTAATTGTTATTTATTTATTAATAACAAATTAATATTTTAACTCATAGTCTAAATTTACATACATTCAATAGAATAAAAATACTTTTTATCTTATAAAACACATTTAAATCCGTAAATTATTTAGATCGAGTTAAAATGATAGATAAAATTACGGGATAATATTTATTAACAATAACATAAGTAATGTTACACTAAATTATAGTAGTGAATAAAAAAATTTACCTCCTTGTATTAAAAAAGGTCAAATGTGTAAGAAATTAAGTGACAATAAGACAATATCATGTAACAATGTGGGACACCATATAGCAATGTCACCCACTACAATATACGAGAGATGTAGAGAATTTGTACGTATATACATAGATGGTGTTTTGGTAAATGTGTATGTTTGAGGAGGAGGAGGTAAGCAAGGAGGTAAGAAAGGGGACACGGTGGCCAAATTGGTAGAGAACATGAATGATTGCAATTGGTCCCAAACGTTTGCCACGTGTCATAACTTTGTCTGTATAAAGCTTCTTAATTTTCCATTTTGATTCGACTGACCCCCCACACAAAGACAACTCGCGCCTCTCGGGCGCCCACTTTTTGATTTGATTTTATCCCTCGGCTTTGGCCCGCGGTTGGTTGCACTCTATTTTGGTGCACCCCATCGTATGCAGATGGCGGTATGACTTTAAATAACACAGATTATTTGTTAAAATAATATTAAATAATATCCAAGGCATGGAGGGATGGCGCCAGGTTCGTGCTGGCTGATTCTGCGAGAGGATAGATATGCTCTGCTTTCTGTGTGCTAAATCCAATGGCATCCACATGCTTGCCTGACACCTGCACGACACGTGTGCATTAATAACAAAATTTGGTTTTTTTATCTTACTTATTAATATCGTGTGCACGTGTCAACTCAAGGCACATGCTGTAGTGTTAATATAAATACGTATCTTCTAAAGGAAGGGATAGTAAGACCTAGAGTGTGCCAGAAACTGGAGTTTAGAAAATACTTTCATAAAATAAAAATTATGTCCATTGCTTATGAGTTGCAGGGTTGAGACAATGAAGGAAGATCTTGTCCATGTGGGAGTTGAATATGTTTAATTAAATAATGTTGGGGGACTTTGGTGAATATTAAAGGTGATCAATTTCTAATTTCTATTAAACAACGTGTAGTTCCCATAATTATTAAATAAACATAATGGTTTGTCAACATGTAAGGACAGGATTAGCGAGTGTTATTTTCAAATTATCCCAACAACTTTCTATTTTCATGGACTCAAATCAAAAACCAAATCATTCATCTGGAATTTCTGTTCATGCTTTTATAATGATATTGGATGTATTAATATAAAGCAATATTATTGTCAGATTATGCTTCCGTGTATGAATTTATTACATAACCAAACCAGACAAAATGTGAACAAAAATAAATATAATACAAATGGACAAAAAGATAGTAGTTATGAACAAATTTGCATAAAATCAAATCCAAGATTGGCTTTAAAAAGAATAATGTATTCTATTAGCTAGGGTTAGGTGAAAACTAAGATCACATCCCCCACAATCGACTCCTCCACTTCCGGCCCTTGCGCCTACATGTCCCAAGTTTCAACGCAAGAATAAGGTGTCTTATTACAAGCCAAGACCCTCAAAACCTGGATATAATGTTTGCTAGATTTAATTAATCAATTTTCACTAAGCAGACAATGAAAAATGTCAAGGAGATATGGACAAGAGTGTTTTGTGCATTTTTGACTCTCTTGGCACAAAGCATGCATCTGGGAATCAATTTTCTCTTGGCACAGAGCATGCATCTGGGAAACATACTTTTTTGTAATTAAAACACATGGTATATACTGTTTTAAAAGGCATTTTAAGTAGAATACTTGTATTGTACTTCAAAAAAATTCTTTTTAGTAGTGATTAAGAAGAGAAGATTATATACTTTGTGTTCAATTTAAACCTGCAATTAAAGGTTGTAAAATAAGTAAAACAACAACTTCTAATACTATTCAAAACAATTTCAAAATACAATTTTCAATTTAAAGTGTTGATAAAGTAAAACTAAAATATTAAAGAGTAATTCTACAACATTATCGAGATGGGTTGCATAATGGCACATTAAAATAGAAACTAAAATACAGTAAGATATCAGCTGTCACTGTGTTAAATGATACCGGTCAAACTTGGTTTAAAAAGTAACGTGGGTTTGGGTTTGTGGTCAGGGAAACGAATCATTCCTCACGTTCACAACTCTGTTATTTCTATTTTATTTATATACTATTGTTGTTGTTGTTATTATTGTTATTATTATTATTATTATAACTTTATGATTACTCCTGACATGACACTTTCTAACACTTCAATTAATATACGCTTTCTAATACTTCAATTAATATTGCTGATTATCTTTTCTGGTTAGATACGATTTCTGTCTGTGTGTGTATTTTTAATTTGTTTCAACATTCTGTGTATTGGACGGACTATTAGATACTGGTTCAACTAAGTCTGCATTGATTCTCCACCATCTGATGCCTAGACTTTTTGGTTATAAGGTAGTCAACAACTTGAGGGGAGATCGCTTGTTAGGATTCCAATTCAGTACCCTAATTCTAATACCTGTGTTAGGGTAAGGTGTTTTGTTTTAATTAGTAGAACGAATTCACATATTTGCTAATGATCAAAGATGGCAGCACATCTCTTATCTATGGTTATATATAAAGCAACGTTCTAAGATTTGTCAACTAGTTAATCATACAAAAACATCCTGGAAAATGGGCGGGTGGGGATAAACTTTCTGAGAGGTGCATTGGAAAAAGTCCAATAAAGAAAAAATTAGCATGTAGCAAATTCACAGGTGGGGATAAATTTTCTCGAAGGGAAGTGTTAGAAAAATTCAGTTCTATTGACAAACTTATCCCTTTGTCGTGTGTCAAACTTAAAAACACACAAAGAATAGTGTTATACAGGGATAAAGAAATCAAAACTTTTACAAACTATTTATGATGTTCTACCCTTATTTGATAATATTATTCTACAGGCTATAGTAAAATTGTCATCATACAGATTATGGCAGATAACCATATTACAATTCAAATCACCTCACTCAACCTCAATCTAAAATTTTACTTTCAGAATTGGAAATGTTAAACTAAGTTGTGATAATCCATCGCTTCGAATTCTAAAATTGAAAAACAAAAAATTAGTGCATTCGACCCATGTGATAAGAAATCATTAATAGAATCATCAGACACTAGTAGAGTGTGGTATTAGATTTACTGTGGCAATCATCAAAATAAACTGGCTTCAACCGAAGAAAATAGAAAAAAAGAAAAGGGAACAAGAATCAAAATCCCAATATTTGCAAACTATGAAGCAACAAGACTTTCAAAACAAACAAATGTCAAGGATAACTTACAGAAACTCGGGTCACCGCAAACAATTTAAGACCATCTGATCAATGCTCTTTCCTCCATCAATGCCGTACTGGCCAGGGAATCGAGAAAATGAAAGAAACTTAAAAAGATCGCAAAACAAACCAATCAACAACTTAGCAAAAACATATTAGGCACTCTAGATCCTTGGTTAAATGCAATAGTATTGTTTGAACTTGTCGTCTGAGGTTGAAGACTGCCACCACCCTGTATTAGAATCATTTGAAGACTGCCACCACCCTGTATTAGAATCATTCAAATACCATCAGAAGAAGAGCTTGATCAACACTTTGAAAGGTATACAAAAATTCACATCTGTATTAATTATAACGTCATGTGAAAAAAGCCAGAGCACCACTTGGATTAATACCTGTAGCCTGGTGTTTTTGGATTGGACAAATATACACTCGATGAAATGACTTGTAATCTCATTAAAGTCAATGACAGGCCTAAAAACCACACCAAAATAGAAGTCAAACCTCTGAAGTAGAACTGCAGCACAGGTGAACAGGAAGCATAAAAAATCTGTCAGAGCAAGAATGTAATAATGAGCAACAAAACCACAGTCATAGGAGATTTTTCATTGTCTCCAAAATACCAGCTCTCATCATTTAACACGTGGACTAACTATAAAGTGGTAAATCTGCTATACAACTTACTCGGCTGATGGGTGCAGTAAGAATAGAACATAACACTAGAAAAATATCATCAATCATAAAAAGATTACAAATAGTGATCAAGTTGAAGTGAAACATCAAAGTTTCTGTTATTATTTTCACATGTGCAACATCTATCACAGTCAGCCAGAGGATAATTTGCTCACATAAAATGCAGTTGCTGCCCACAACAATACTCTGAGAACTGGGTGCTACATGGTTTAACTATGCAACAAGACTGGGGATTTAATATTACATTACCTAGAATACACTTGGACAATATTGAAGCTCAACAAAGGAAAATTTCCACATATTGAAGAAAATTTAATAGTGAACAACATATTAAGAATATTAGGGTGTACATTTCATGAATTGAATAAAACCAATAAACAACAGTACACAACACGAGCTCAAAGATGGAAAGGAAGCAAAAGAAGAATACATACACTTACCCTGTACTGTAGGACACACATATCATATCTTCGCCAGAACATTTTTGCGTTGCTTAATCATCTTATAGTTTTTAGTTGTTGTAAATTACGAACATAAGTAGTCAAGCTACCCTAACAAAGTCATTGACAATATAGGTTGACTCTTTTAAATTTTATTCCACCATATTTTCTTAACTTACCATTTGTTAAGTTCAATTGATGTTGAAAAAAGCATACTTATTTGAAATAATTGTCTCTCTTTCTCTTGATATTTTCCTGTATTATACAACCATCTCCCATGAACAAAGGTAAAAAGTTAAATTGAATAAAATTATCTCCAACAACCTCACCTACATCATAAACACAACTTACCAATCCCAAAAATCAGCATCAACCATCTCTATCTTCTTCTCAGCACCTCTCTCTCTCTCTGTAAAGTACAAATTTAAATGGTCACTACAGCTTCACTTTTATCACATCTTGTATCTTATCCTCTGTTTTGATCCACAATTACAAAAGATTATATCAACCCACTTTTTCTTTATATTCTCCCACAGTCCCTCCCTTCTTTTAATTCCTTACTTCTCCTTAAAGAGAGAGAGAACCAAATAAAACCACAAGCAATTTACAACCAAAAGCCTAACCAAACTACTGTAAAATCATATTTTTGTTCAACATAAAGAGAGTCAAGATTTTCAATGAAGAGGTTGATAGAATGTGAAGAACTGGGTTAGGATGGTGTTTGGATGGGCTTAATATGGCAGCAATATAGCTGTTTGAAGCCTTGTCGGAAGACAACGGCGCATATGGCTGAACCATCCTCTCACTTACAACAGAAATGGAGAAACAATTATATGAATTAGGTTGTATCTAACAATTCAATGCTAGCTTTTTTCCCCATTTTAAAGATATGTGAATTTATGCAAGGTTTTGAGAAGAAAAAGTAAAATTGGAATGGCCTTTCAGAGAGAATGTGAAAGGAAAATGTTTGAAGAAAAAATAAGGGTACAAGTAGTTGGGATAGGAGTTCGAATTGTCAAGGCCCCACTCAGCTGCTCCCCCTCAAAAAGAGTAAAAGACAATAATAAAAATAAAAGATTCTAGGAAGGTATAAATAGCCCAAACTATAAGAGATAAGGCGGATTTATAAGGCATTTGTATTGTCAACCCACCACCACCATCATCATAATAATAAATAAAACAAGAACAGAGGAAAAAAAAAACAAAGTCAGAAAACATTATATAACAAAAGTAAAGTTGAATCCATACCAAAGGCAGTATGAGTTTAAGCTCCTTTTATCCTGGAGAGGTTTCAAGCACCCATAAACACAAACATACGTTCCTTGCCTAACAGGAAGAAAAAAGGAGGAAGCATTACAAGCAGAATTAAAGACAGAGGCACCGTAAATCACATCAGTGCACAATCACCAATTATTCCAGTTGACATACAAGTTCAAAAGCCCTGAATTTCACTTAATTGCAGATTAATCAGTGGATATTGAAGGAAAGCTATGATCGTTACAGCAGCCATTTCAATTTTCAAGTACAGCACCATAAATTTTCCAAGTTTGCCGAAAGAAAACAAAAAATAAAATAAAATCCTTGTACGTTCCTAACAACAGACCAAATAGTTTGGCAACAATCACAACATGATGCAAATACTACGTGGAAAAATAGAAATGGAAAAGGCAACCAAATAAATAAAATAAACGGCATACCATCATATTCAAACAAACAGTAGAAGATAGTACCAAAATGATAATATTGCTGAATGTTTAAGCAGTAACAAGACGCAATGCAACTGCAGAAAGATAGCCATACGAGATTTGATTCAATTCATTGAGCTCCTTCCGTTCACGGGCCCTACAAACACAGGAATGGAATCAAGATATCAAACAACAAAGGTCATCCGACTAAATTTGAATTAAAAAGGGAAAAAGATGCAAGAAAACTCACCATCTACAGCATTCAATCTCTCCCGTGCCATCATCAATTACAAAAAGACAAATTGAGGTTGTTTATCTTGCATACTACGTACCAATAAACAAAATGTAAACTATAAACAAATTCAAAATCAAAAGCACACAAGAAAACATAAGACAAAAAAAATTGAATGCAAGCTAAGTTGCCTCGATTCATCATTACTTGCTATTTCACTTATTTGCTTTCCAGTCATCGGAAGCAAGGTCCAAACATTACAATTCAGCCAAAAAATAAAAATAAAGAAAATAAATGCTCGTACATATACACTCACAACGCCCTAGATAACATGCGCAGCTGACAAAAGTAGTCCGAAGAAAAAGGAAATGTTAAAAAGAATTCTAAATTTTGGAATTTTCTTTCTAGTTCTAACTTTCCAAAAATTTGGTGTATAAATTAGCAAATCGCTATACCGCTCGAATTATCTTCGTCCAATTTCTCAGCAGCCAAACAGAGTACTCCTCTGTTTCAATGACGAGGAAATTGAGGAAACCTAATTTCTGGTGTGTTGTTTGAATACATGCCGAATACACTTAAATAGTGTCAATATGATTAAATTCTTCGATTGACCAAAAAATATATAGAGCAAAAACTAAAATATAACAAAGGAAATTTTGAAAAAGGAAAATTAAGGAGAAAATAGAGTTACTTTGGAGGAAGAAGTGAGGATCCGCGGCAGAGTCGCTCGAGATGGCATGGATCCGCCACCGGAGAAACTTGCAGCTCCATCAAACTCGCCTGAACACACTTTTCTTGCTCTTCGGCTTCATCGATTCCTATCAGATAATCATCGGTCTTATTATTCTCCTTTCACT
The DNA here is from genome assembly GCA_032401905.1 of Swietenia macrophylla. Classification (NCBI taxonomy): domain Eukaryota; kingdom Viridiplantae; phylum Streptophyta; class Magnoliopsida; order Sapindales; family Meliaceae; genus Swietenia; species Swietenia macrophylla. Next base: position 1,461,180 of record CP135562.1, on the reverse strand, counting down.
ATGGAAATTTCATGAATTTGGTTTCCCGCCATTAGCTTTTTAATTTTCTTTTTTTTTTTTTCAATTGGAAAATGCTTTGGTAAAATATTTTGTAAAATATAGAACGATTATGAAATGAAATAACAGTTAATAAATATAAATGATAAATAATAAATAATATTAATTATAATTAAAAATAATTATTTATTTGTTAAACATTTTAAATATATATTTATTTTTCAAATAACAAAGATGTAAAATCAATCTTTTTGCTACATCAAAGATAAAAAAACAACTGCATGCAGCACGCCCTAAACCGCAGCTCGCCGCGGTGTTCCCTTCCGTCTCTTCCTCACCGGAATATCGACAACTTCCTCGACCTCGACTGCACCTCGACGATCTTCTCTTTCACGAGGAGTAAATTCTCGATCTTTCATTTCTACTTTCTCCGCTGTCTTGCCGTTTATCAAATATTATTAGACAATATTTGATAGAATAAAGAAAATCTAAATTTTCTGATCTGTTAGTGATTTTTTTTTGCCTTTTTCTTCTGTGAATCATTTTGACCGACTCCAACCATAGAAGTTGTAGTCTATACAGACAATAGATTTCAATGAAAGGAAAGGAACCAAAGTGTAAGAACTATTGTCCATATAAATTGGTTGCTTTAGGCAGGTAAGTAATATAGTTAACAATTACATTAGCTCTGTTGACTGTATCTAATGATTACCATAAAATTGTACTAAAAGTTTAATGAATTTCCTTCATCTTTGGAAGGCAATCCCTCTAATTGTTCTTCTTGCTATGCAAATATGTATTAACTTGTAATCACTATTCCGAATTAATCTCCAATTTTCTACTCAATGTAGAAGAGAGATCAAATTATACCATTCAGACTCAAATCCCCATCTTTAATTGTAATAAATCCCACTTTGTTTCATCAAGGAGGCTATACTATAAGCCATTGAGGCCGAAATTTCGGACTCTTTGCACAGCCAGAAAGCTTGGTTTTATACAAACATAATATCAAAGAATGAGTCTGCATGAAAGAACGTATAGCAGTTGCAGAGTTTCTTACATGTTATCACAATAAAGATCGATAAAGCAGAAGATGCATAATATACTTAGCTACAAGTAATAAGGGCATGATTAAATAGCAGTTAAACTGCCAAATTCATAATCTTTCGAGCCAGGCCTTTAAGTTTTGATGATGACTGCACATCTGCAGGGTCATCGGAATAACTATGCAACGATGGCGAAGACGAAGAGGTTGAGTTGCTCGTTGATCGCCTGAAATCAGCGTCGTCGGAATTCGAAAACTTGAAACTTTCAGAATTATCAAACACTAGTCGACTTCTATCTGCATCTGCATGGACGTGATCCTTTTTCTCTTGGCGAATCTTCTTGCCTCTCTTCCACATATTCTTCCTCCAAAAGCATGAATTCTCCAGGTTTGATATTCCTTTCCTCGACGATATCTTCGGCTTCGGCATGCTACTGCTTTCCACGACCGGCGGTGGCCTGACTGGTCCGATATTAATCTCTTGTTCTGCTGCTGCTGCATTAAACTCTTCATCAGTCTCTCCCCTCGACAGACTATTCCTCGGCGTTCCGGGAATCATCTCCCATTGAAAAGGAACCTCTCCAATGCTCCGGTAGTGTTGAGAAACACGACCCACGGAAGAATTTCTAGAAAGAATTTTTCTCAAGAACTTTTCATCACCTTGCAGCACAGAAGAAGCCGGTTTGTCTATCTTCTCTCTTTTGCCATGCATTTTTTTTTTTAAGGATTTTGGGTATAAGCAAATTGTATAAAGGAGAATTAGCTCTATATATTGGCAAGTATTCGTAATTGGAAAGTTATAACAAATCAAACCAATAATCAACTTCGATAATTATGGGAAGTAATTACAATAATACCAAATTTTATATTGACCAAGAACAAATTCCTTGATTGATACCCACTTCCTAGTTAAGAAAAATGTGTTTGATGTTCAAAGGCTTTCACATTTTTTATGCAATTTCGTATTAATAATTCCATTACATGTAATTAATTCGTTCTTCATATTTAAATGTATACATATTGTTCTTAAGTTAGGTAATAATGGATCCACCACTCTTCACATACATTGAATATTGGTGTATGTTGGTGATCCTTGTGTTGATTTGCTTTCCTGTGCGAAGTCATTTTTATTATTTTTGTAAATGATCAGGATCAATAGTTAAATTTTTTTACGCTCTTTATATATCGTTAAATTAATTTCATTTAAATAATTAAAATTTTATTTTTTACGTATATTAATGATGATATATTTATTATACACATTAGATTTAATATTAAATATTAAAAATATATTTAATTAATAATTAAGAAATTAGTGTAAATATTATATCAAAATTTAAAATTTTATTTCAAGAAAAAAAATAAATTTCAAAATAAATAAATAACCTCTAATTAATAAATAAATAACCTCCGAGGATCACAAATGGATTTGCCCTCAAATGTTGTCTACTTTAACAAATAACAGAGAGGTCGGCCTGGGATTTGAACTTTGAAGGGTCTTCTGCTAGGAATCTGAAATGGGCTTGGGCTAAAATATTATTGTATGCTTTAAACCAATGACAAAAAAAATCAAAAAAAAAAAAATGACAAAGATCTTTTAATAACTGAAAATCTTGTGCTAGAGATCTCAAATGAAATTGCCCAAATTGCCCTCAAATATTGAATGCTTTAACCAATAAAAGAAAATATCTTTAAAAAAAGTTAAAAAATACACAAAATACGTATTTGTAAAAGGAAAAGAGGGTAGATTTTGTGCGAGTAATGAACTAATAATGTAATAAAATAATTAAGTAAGGGTATTTTTATAAATTACAAAAAACGAGTCAATAAGCAAAGTCAAAGGTAGCATGAAATCATTTTAAGCTCGAGAGGGCTAAAACTAAGAGAATATCATTATCCATTCTTGACTTAGAGAAGACTATATTAACACAATTTGATTCTTATGTTTTCTCATGGTAAACACATTACTGTAACATAATTTTAGGTGAAGTGGCAAATTCAATTTACTGCACAATTGCTACTAAACGGTTTTCATCAAATAAGCATCAATGATAATACATACATAATGGATGTGCTAATTTATTTGACAGAGAATATCAATGTTACGAAAACACAAAAATCGAAAGCCAGTCTATGCATAATTCATGAACAAACTTCACTTGTATCAACTTCTCCTCCCAACACGAACAAGAATTGAGGTAACATTCCAAGGACTGCAACCATAAATCCCATTTTTCATTTCCCTGGCTGGACTTTGCATTCTCGACGACTGCATGGAATGAGCGTTAGAGAGAGAGGAAGAGGACGACGAGGAGCTTGAATTACGCGGCGACGCCGTAAATTCTTCGGCATCAGAACTGTCGAACTCGGAGACTACGAAATTTTCTGACTTAAATTCATTGACGTCATTTTCCTTGGACACCTTTATATTTTCCTCGTTTTTATTGTTTTGCTTCCAGAACATGAACTTCAATCTCATCGAAGCCTTAGGCTCTTCGATACTGATGCATGGTTTCGGTAACCTTAGACTGAGTACAGCCGGCGGTGGACTGAGCGGCGGGATAATATCTTGCTTCGGCGGATCTTTCGGCGTTCCCGGCTTCATTTCCCATTTAAATGGAACCCCTTCAGCGCTTCTGTAGTAAAGTATGCGAGAAGAGGATCCCACTGAAGAATCTCTGGACAGAATTTTGTTGAAGAAAAACTCTTCTCCTTCGAGCAATGAAACGTAATCCATTTTTATTTTGATTTGATAGTTTCTGTTGCTAATATTTCTGAGAATATATGAAGAAATGATTTTGATGATATACAGATTTTGCGTCGAAGCTGATCATTGAAGCGGTGTATATATAGAGGAGTCTATCCTCCGAATTTACAGGCAGATGATGAAGATTTAGGGTGCAAGATCCCTTTGTTTTGACAATTTCAGAGCCAATTGTTGTTTGAATTATTGTTTTGGTTTTTCATATTTTACGTCGGGATAATAACATTCCAGTCCTTAAGGTTTCATCTTTGTTCCAAATAAAGGCATAGATTGTCCATTCGTATTTAGAGTCCGTTTGATAGAGATTTTTAGATATAATTTCTTACTGTAGATCTTTTATTAGTAGAGGTTTTAGCAAAAACAAATTATTTCAAACGACTTAACCTTTTAAAAATAATTTAAAAATCTCTATTTACCAAAATTTGACCGGTGAAGAAGCTATACGAAATATACATTTAATAAATTATATTTCTTATTGAAATAATTAAATCACCCGTATAAGATTGAATTTTGACTGACTATGTAACTAAGGAGTTACTAGATAGGGACCTATTTGATACAAAAGAATAAATTATACCATAAATTGAACAATAATAAAAATTAGGGCCTTGAATTTTCTTTTCACATCCTATGCGTTACTTCACCTTGGGGTGACTTGAATTCTCTTTTGTTAATGTTATGGGCAAGCAAACCCGAGATAAAAAGAAGTTAGTTTTTATCTTTGCTCTTAAGTTTACGTTAAAATTTGATTTTTTAGATGCGTTAGGCGGTTTCTATTTCATGTAGAAATTACCAAACCATACAGCTATGGCCATCTCCTTTCTTGCTAGTTACCTCTGTTATTTTCAATACTTTGATTCAATCAGCCACTTGTCATCATACAATTGGAAGCCTAACAAAGTGAAATCCCAAAATGTACCCCTTACCTTCTAGCTGTGATGACAAGAACGGCACCCAATCTAGTTGTAACATAACATGCCATTAAATTTCTGTCTACAGCTATGTGTGCAGCTAATTGGGGTTTCTCCCTTGTACAAAAGGAAGCAAGATTGCCCAATTTGGCGAAGGCTAAAGATTGGTTGAATGAATTTATTTATAATTGACTTCTTCATGTGATTGCACTAACAATAAAGAGGGGAAATGATTATATTTAGTTAGAGAAGAACATGGGGAGGCTTAAGACGGTGGTTTACCAAATCATTTTTGAATTTGAAGTGTCGAAATCAGAAGCACTGCAACTAGCATTGCTTTTTCGTATACAAAATACAACAATCATTCCAACCCATCTTAACTCTCAAGAAATATGCCACGATTGGGTAAGGCCTAATAAAGGTCTTTGTCTTTGTTAATAGAACAACTATGTCGTGTGAAAGTTTCAATGAATTTAAAAATCGTTCCCCACACATTGCTTGCACCAAAAACCCTTCATGTTAATCATATCTAGTACTAAATTTTCACGAATCCAGAACCCCTTATACCACTCTTAAGAGACCTTAGCCGTTCAATCAATACCCATAAGTTTTCATTCTTATACACATAAACTGAAGGAGAATTGTTTAGCATAATGACATGGGATTGAAGAAATCTCACTAAGCACAACTGTAGCATACAGATGAGTTTCTGATACTAAATTACACTAACATTACAGCTAAAAGGTAAACCTATCATAGTTTTACAGCATTACGGATGAATCAGACTACTACATATGCTGGTTAGGAACAGTAAACAAAGGTTTACCTGCTTGTTCGCTGCCATCCATCTTGAATTATGGTCGACATCAACAAATCTTGAGGCAGAAACCTTACAGAAGAACCATCAAGCTTCCTACCTTCATACCCCCTGAACATTTACAAGGCATATTAAGACCAACACCGCAAACAATGTGAAACTTCGCATTTGGTAACACAAAGTTTGATTCTTTTGCGAGTCAACATGTGAATATTTATTCACGTCTTTCTGTTTTTCTCACTAACACTTGACAGTTCCCTGGGTATCAGACTCATAAAAATGTTCAAAGTCTAGTAAATGCAAAACAAATAAAAAGTTTCTGAATAAAATTCGTATAAAAACAGAGTTTGTGTGCAAAAGAGAGAAGTTATGAATAAACAAAAAAAAAATCAAAACAAGGAATATAAAAAGGCTCAACTCTAGTTACAGTACTAATATTCCTAGTTTTAGATTCACTATGAACTGGCAAGAGGCAATAATTATTGTGGATAACAATCTGGCGAAAATAGTCCTTTTTTTTACCTCAGCTGATGATGATATGATTGGTTCCCTGTCAGAATTAAAATGAAGTATTCAATCTCTGTACATGTATGTATGTAAGCATTTACATCTGTACTCCAGTAAAAGAGAGAATATGCAAGTTGAATACCTTGGCCTTTCAGACTTAGCTAGATGTTTCGACATTATGGATGCCTGCAGTAACACCCAACAATAGATTTTAGTTATCTTTAAACCAATAAAAAAAGAACACATAAAAGTCAATAATAAATATGCTGCCACTAGATATTAGAAGTTCACATGGTTAATCAAATTGCATAGCTCTACAAATAAGACAGAAATACATTTTTTACTTGAGACATTTTTTAAATTTCATTATTTCCACAAAAAGAAAGCATGCTTGCTAAGAATTTTGATGATAACAGAACAAATTCTTGAAAAGTAATGAGCTAATGCAACAATGACAACCGAAATAATAAAGTTCTCAGACTTAACAAATTCAAAGAGTACGCAGACAAAGCAGATGTACCAACATTAAATCGCTGATTGGTTTCACTAAAAACACTATTTGTGCTACTGCAATTTGCATAAGGTTATTGCCATGAGGAGAGTCCCTTGCTTGAAAGCTTAGATCTATATCCAAATTTTACAGCTCAATGGCTGTTGCACGTGCTATACCCACCTTTCTTTCCAGGGGTCAATACTAGCAATGCAGTTAGTCCAGCCAACAATAAACTTAAACCCAATTATATAGCTAAAAGACAATCAAACATGAATCAAAACAAACTTTGAGTGACTCTAGTCACCAACAGAGAAATAGAGTACCTGCTCTTGAATTATGCTCCTTGCCTCAACAAGTTGAGCTTCTAGTTCAAGCTCTCTCTCAGTTGCTTCAGAAGTAACTTCTGCTCCTTTCTGTGCATCTTGTAACTGAACCATCCGCTCCTTCAAGTTTAAGTGGCATCAACAAAAAAATAAAAAATAAAAAAATAAACACTTCAGCTACAAGACCCCAGTAGATGAACAATGGCAAATGATATTGGGGACATTTACTTTTATGGAAGCCATTTTGTTTCGAAGACTTTCTTCTATTTGATCTCTAGCCATGCGGAAAGGCAAGTCAAAGACATCCTAAAATGAAAACCATTGAAGCTTATAACATTTAATCAACTATAAATAAACAAATTTGCAATAAAAGAGTGCCACCATACCGTCCTTCCACCCAATGGAGACTGTGAGGGATCAGCTTCAAGCCTTTCATTGACAGTCATAGATTGCTTTGATGACCCATTTGGAGCATTCAAGAAATCACGCATATCCACCTGCAACCAAGGCATGCCTATTAAAATCATAATGCATGGCCACATAAACAAAAGAGAAATATTCTTACACATATAGCTATGGACAGAAGTATTAAATAGTATAATATCAAAAGTAATTAATATAAAAAAAAAAAAAAGTTAAACTACAAAGAAATTCCATTTTGAAAGCTCACAGTCTTCACAAGAATAAATACTATACAAGTGTAGATTTGCATATCCATGCACTTAAACAGGTAAATTGTAACTAAGAAAGATTGAATTTACAAAATTGCTCAGTTGGATTTCCGAAATATAATATTTGCAGAAAATTGACTGCTGAAAAATACAAGCTGCTTTGCCGATTTACCATTCTTCAACAAACTACTTCAAGATGAAATGAAAAATTTTACTGGTACTCAACATGGTAACTTTATCTAAAATGATTATTTGTTAATAGGCAATATAAAAGTAAAAGGCAAATAGAAAGTGGTGGGGGCCTTAGCATGTACAACATAAAGCTGGTCACACAACAACCACAAGCAAAAATGAGTTCATCTTTCTTAAGACAAAAGTCCGGTAATGCTAATTGTCTTTAGCTAGCAAGTGCAAAAGCATGGCTTCAAGTCATCAGACACCTTTCATAGCCAATTATATTGAATGACAGGACCATATCTAGGCTAACCCATGAAAATCTGCTTTGCCCTGCATTAGGTTATCATAAAGGGATATCGTATATGCATTGCCCATCACATTTGAGTTTCGTATGCCAAAAGTAAATGTTTAGCCACGTGATCACAACACAAATTTAATTCCATTTATTATCAATATTCAAACAATTAAGCAAGTATTTTTTTAACCCGTTCAAGAGTTTCTAGCATGTAAAGCATAAGTTGTCTCAGTTTTCAAACATTTATTATTTGTAAAAACAGACAAATTTAACGTACATTCTCAGATATCATGAAATACAAAAACAAACTATTTAAACTAATACAATCAAGTTTACTCAGATTTCAAGCGAACTCTTGGATTAATTCAAACTTTAGGTTATAGTACACACACAACTTGGGTACCCAAAAGCTCCTCGATTTAGAAATTCAAAAGGAAAGAAGTCCTAGGGAGTAATGAACCATTAAAAGTTTGCTTTAAAAATAACAACAATAATAACAAACTTAAAACACAGAAAAAAAAGCGGGGCTACGGCCATGAACTATCAAGAGTTAATTACTATCATCATATGAAGCACACTTTTAATATTGAAACACAGCTGATAGCATGATGTACTCCTAAGCAAGCTATATCAACTAGGCCCACACTGCAACAAAATTAATCATAAAGTTGAACTGACTTGAGACAACCTGTGGAAATTAGAGAATATGACTAATAGCATCATAAACTTCAAATGGACCAAATGAATTCATGTGACTATCTTATTTAGCACAAGAAACTGTTTGATTGGAAACCTAGTACGCTAATGAAAATATCCCATGGATCTGTTCTGATGAAACCATATGCTATATCAGCAAAATTTATGTCCCACTTCTATTAAATAGATGTCAACCCTACACTATACAAGTCAGTCCTTTACCCCTGTGGTCAAGGACTGAGTCCTTAATCAAGTCAGTCCTTTACCCCTGTGGTCAAGGACTGAGTCCTTAATCAAAAGGAAATCTACGAAGTTTATTCATGGTTAAACTAAAAACAAGCACTCAAAAGTCAAACCTATATTTACAGTTACCAATAAACTACAATCTCTACCCAAACTTTTATTCTACCATTTCATTAAAGAAGAATAGGCACAATATGTTGCAGTCCATGTTCAAACTAAAAAAGCAGTTCAATGCAACTGCATTACTGTATAGTACTCACAACACAAATAGAGGCTAAGTGCAATATCCAAGCCCAGGCTATTTTCTTTTTTTTTTCTTTTTTTTCTTTTTCTCCTTCTTTCTTTTTCTTCTTCTTTTTCTCCTCTCTTCCCGGTTCCCTTACTTTCTTCTTCTTGATTCTAGATTTAACAATAAATTTCTTATTTACACATACTTAAATATGTAAGTGTATGGACCAAAATGCATGGACCAAAAGAATTGACTTAATTTGGTATTTGAGTTTAAAGAAAATAGTTTGGGCTTGGATATTACAATTTTTGAATTTGTACTAATACCTTTTAGGCTAACAAATGCTCCTACAATATTTATAAACTTGATGCATCAAGTCCTCTACCCTTATCTTGATAAATTTGTAGTGGTATTTATAGATAATATTTTGATTTACTTAAAGAAACCAAAAGAGTATGAACAACACTTGAGTATTTTATTGCTAGTGTTGAGGAAGCATCAACTATATGCACAATGAAGTAAATGTAAATTTGTATAACTAAAATAAAATTTCTAGGACATGTAGTGTTTGAAATAGGTATTTCTATTGACCCTGCTAAAGTGAAAGCAGTGTTAAACTGCAATAGGCCAAAAAGTGTGACAGAAATTAAAAGTTTTCTAGGTTAGTAAGATATTATTGAAGATTCATAAAAGATTTTTCTCGAATTGAATATAGTTAAGAAAAAAAGGAATGAAGTTTGAGTGGTGTGATAAATGTGAACAAGACTTTGTAAATTTGAAAGGGCGGTAAACTTCTACTCCAATTTTGATTATTTCTGAGCATTGCATGGGGTATACCGCTTATTGTAATGCTTTAAGAGTGGACCTTGGTTATATTTTAATACAAATGAAAAAAGTAGGAGCGTATGGCTCACATTAGTTAAAGACACGTGAGCAAAATTACTTTACTCATGATTTAGAGCTTGCTGCTATCATTTTTGCATTAAAATATGGAGGCATTACTTATATGGAGAAAAGTTTGAAACATTTTCTGATCACAAAAACTTTCAACACTTGTTCACCCAAAAAAACTGAATTTAAGACAAATTAGATGGATGAAATTCTTGGAAGATTATGGTTTCACTTTACATTACCATCCTAATAAAACTAATGTAGTAGCAGATGCATTAAATAGGAAATCTCAAGGTATATTAGCTAGTTTTTTCTATCATAGATGAAAAATCTGTAAAGATTTAAAGGAGTTTGATTTGAGAATTGAATAAGCAAAAAATTAACCTTATTTATTTAATTTAGCAGCTCAACCTATTATTATTCAAAAGGTGATCGAAACTTAACAAATTAACCCAGAAGTGCAAGCAATATGTGCTAAGTTGGAGAATGGCAAAACAATGGATAGATGGTCAATTGATCCATATGAAAGCTTAAGGTTTACAAGTAAACTGTTTGTGCCAGCTCCGGAGTCACTTAAAGATGATATTCTAAGTGAAGTTCATAAATTCAAGGTTTCTATTCATCCCATAGCCACAACAATGTATCAAATTTTATGAAAACAATTTTGATGGAAAAGAATGAAGAAGAGTGTGAGCGAGTTTATAGCTAAATATTTAGTATATCAGCACGTAAAGGTAGAACATCAAAATCCAACTAGATTACATTAGCCTCTCTCGGTGTCTGAATGAAAATGAGAGCATGTGACCATGGATTCTATGAAAGGACTTCCTAGGTCTCGAAAGAGTTATGATGATATATGGGTAATTATGACTAGGTTAACAAAATCTATTTATATTTTACCTGTTAAAAATACAGATTTCTTAATGCCTTGAGTAGATTATATGTTCAGAAAATAGTTAGATTACATGAAGTACCTCTATCTATTATTTTCGATAAAGACTCACAATTTACATTTAGTTTTTGAAGGAATTTACAAAAAGTTGTAAAGACCAAGTTAAATTTTAGTATGGCATATCATCTACAAACGAACAAACAATCTAAAAGAGTTGTGCAAATAATGAAAAACATGCTTAGATCTTGTGTTTTAGAATCTGAGCCAAACATTTACCTTTGGTAGAGTTTGTATACAATAACAATTATCAATCTAACTTTAGAATGACAATATTTAAGGCGTTGTATGGAAGGCCCTATAAATCATAAGTATGCTGAGTAGAAGTTGGTGAAATTTCACTAGTTAATCCTAAGTTAGTGAGGGAGACTACAGAGCAAGTGAAATTGATTAAGTAACGGCTTATTACAACCCAAAGTCATTAAAAGAATTATGCGAACCATATTAGGAGACCATTGGAGTTTGAGATAAGTGACTATGTGTTCTTGAAAGTTAAGCTTGGACTTAATATTTCTAAATTTAGAAAAGGTAAAAAACTTATTCCAAAATTCATTAGTCCTTTTGAAATATTGGAATAAGATGGTGAAGTATCTTATAGATTAGCATTACCACCTCAATCATCAAATATTCATGATGTCTTTCATGTCTCAATGTTAAAAAAGTATCAATCAGACTCTTTTCATGTTTTACAATGGAGAAATCTTGCCTTGACTGAGGACATTTCTTTTGAAAAGAACCCGATTTAGGTTATCAATCATAAATAACAGGTACTTCACAAAAAAATTATTTCGTTAATAAAAGTTTTAAGGCAACATCATGGTAGAGAAAATACCACTTGGGTATTTAAATTCGAATTGTCAAAAAAATATCTTCATTTATTCCAAAACTAAGGTATACTTATTAAAATTTCGAGAACAAAATTTCTTTAAAGGAGAAGGATTGTAATGTCCAAGCCTAAGCTATTTTCTTTAAGTCCAAATGCCAAATTAAACCCATTATTTTGGTCCATGCATTTTGACCCATACACTTACATATTTAAGCATATGTAAATAAGAAATCTCTGGTTAAATTTAGAACCAAAAAAAAAACTAGAGAAATCGGGAAGAGAGGAGAAAAAGAAAGAGAAGAAAAAGAAAAAAAATAAAGATAAAGAAGAAAAATTGAAGTTGAAGAAAAAAGAAGAAAGACAAGGAGTTTAGAAAATAAAAAGGAAAGAAAAAATTTGAAAGTAAAATCCTCTTTTAGTTTTATTTTGAAAAGAAAAATATTTATGTTTTAATGTAATAAAATGATAAAATTGGATGAAATATTTAAGTTTTATTTTGATAAGTTGGAAGTTAGAATTTTTATCATTTTCAGTTCTTAAATTCATAATCAATAGGTTTTTTGAATTGAATTTAATAGTTTCACCAAGAAATTTCTTAAGAATTGTTGAAAAATTAAACAAAGATAGTTTAGATTTTCGATTGGAGTGAAAATGCAAAATCTGCATAATTTTGTTTTATACTATAAATTAGAAAGACTTATTTGCAAATAATTAGAATATTTTTGAGTCATAATAGAATTCCTTATATTTTAAAACCAAATTGTAAAATACAAAATTTTACACTTGAATCGTAAATATTTTGGGGTACTCTATAATCAGTCATATTTTAATGACTTTCTATAATTTTTTATTATAATAATTTTTATTTTAGAGTTTCAAAATTATAAAATTTCTTATTTGATTTGATTTTAGGCTAGGAATTAATTTATATTTTAATATAAGCAATATAAGTTATAAGTTTATTTTAATAATTATGCATTAATTTTGTAAAATAATATTAGGTAGTGATAGTGAAAAGAAAAAGAAGTTTGTGGAACCATAACAGAACCGACTTTATTTTGATTCAGATAAGTAATTTATATATAATTGAATATTTTAGTATTTTAAAAAACTAAAAAGTAAAATTTTACACTTAATTATTATTATAAATATAAAATAAATTTATTTAAAGCATGTAAGTCTTTTATTTTAAAGTAAATATTAAAAAGTAAGGTATGCTTATATTTTAAAAATATTAATATTTTATTTTGAAAGCATGATTTTGGTGACTACTATTCAAATACCTAAAAAAGGATTGTAATTATATTAAAGATTGTACAAATTTAGTTGAAATAATATATTAAGTTTAATATTATGGACGCCTAAAGCTCCAATTTTGATGAACTTGTTGTTGTGACAAATTTGGGTTTCATGAAAGATATTGGAAGTATTACAGAATTTAAAACTTCGCAGGCTTGAATTTTAAGAGTGTCTATAATGTAGAGGAAACTTTATCAAAATTTCTAGAACCACGTATCTTTAGTTTTTAAATTATTTTATAAAACATTAAATCACGTAACCTAATTTATGGACGTGACACTAATCGACCCTCAAGAAACTTAATGAAAAGAACAGTAATAGAATGTTTAACTAGTACCTGCATCGAACGTAACAATGCCCTTAAGTCAGTATTCTCTGCCATTAATTCTTGGTTTTTTGCTTCGTATGCATCCACCTGCCAATACCATTGTGTCAATCATATGTTCACCATTGAGAACATAACTCTAAAAAGCAATTCAGTGATCCTGCATACAATCTTTTTATAAAAATCATTATCGGTCTTCTTCCCATTCCATGTCCCACGCTGCCGCCCTTCTTTCTGTTCACACATCCACACAAATCATTAAACTTATCAAAATGAAAAATAAAATTAAAATTATCCAGTAATATCGCTAGAACAGGGACAATCAATACCTGCAGCAGATTCATAATTTCCATGCCTGATCTAGATTCCTTCTTTTTCTCCATCAACACTTGGTTTAACCTCTCCTGCAAGTAAAACATAATCAATCCCCGATTCTCTTTCTATCATCTTGTCTGCTCATGCTTTTCATGACCAGTAATCTTAATTTGGGAGCTTAATCAACCACTTCAAAAGTTTGAACATATTGAAGATTAGATGTAACCTGCAACTTTATATATTCCTTTTCCTTTTTCTTCATCTCATGTATTTGTTGAGTCCTCACTTGCTGTTACAGCATCAATAAATCACATTAGATCTGAATTTAAAATTGACAAGATAAGCTGCAGATAAAGGCAGGCCTGATAAATCAAATTGTTCTAACCTGATTACCGATGACCATCCTTTGAAATTCATCTCGTTCCTGCTGTAGTTTTTCAATTTGGGCCTTAAAAGAAGCTGTAGCTTTGGCTTCCTAATTATACCAAATCTCTTTCTAAGTATCAATAAATTTATCAAGCCAACATTGTTTTCGCCCTTATGAAACTTCAATGTCACTTACCGTTCGGGTAATTGTTGCTATCTCCCTATCTTTGGCTTGCAACTGTGCCTCAAGTCTCTCAACTTTGGCCTCTAATCTTGATATGTCCGACAATAGTCTATAATATGAAAAAAAAAAAAAAAAAGGATTCTTACTCCATTCACTGAAAATTCCAAAACTTCTTTCTAACTCGATGCAAATAAAATATCAACAAAGGCTAACATATCAACCTTTTGCCATTGTGCTTGCTCAGTCATAAACAAATATCTACACAAGAATGCACATTCAACTCAATCTTAATTCGCTAAAGTAAGCGAATTCCCAGATCTTGAAACAAGTTTCGTAATAAAACAAGCACAAAATTAATAAAGAAAACAGATCGTCGAATTCCAGCACTTAACAATTTGAACAGAGTACTCCCTCAATTAGTTAATTAAACAAATTTAAAGAATTTATAGATCGTATTCTTACTAAAGAAGCACAAATTGAAGTCCCCAATGCAAACACATTAACTACCTCTGTCTCTGATCATTAGCAGACTCTCTAAATTCAACATCACGCTGCCTCTGCTGCAGCAAAGAGTATATACAGTTGCAAGTCCTCGCAATAGACACCTACTCCAAAACAACACAACCAATAAAAAAAAAAGACAATTAAGCTAAACCTCACATTACAACAAAATGTCAAAAACAGAAGCTACCGAAAAAGAAAATCCTTAGAAAGAGCAAAAACGTACCGGATCATTGTTAAAGAGATCGAGAGAAGCAGGGAATCCGAAGGAAACAAGACTCTGGTTCAAGTACTTGGCACAGTGTTCCAGGTTTCCCACATCAGCAAATGTGTAGTCCCTAAAACCGCCAAATCAAAAATCCGAAACATCAACATTTCCACATTCTCGCACATTTCAAATGCAAAAAGAGAAGAAACAGAAATAACTCACCCGATGAAAGACGAAGACTGAGTCGGCGACTGCTAAGAAGAAGAAGTACGAGAAAATGAGAAACTGTCAACTGAAAACTGAAATGCGCTGACTGAATTAGGGTTTAAGAGATTAAAGAGATAACGAAGCTTACTCTGAGATCGAAGTCCGTATCAGTGGCTGGCATTGTCAAAGAGAAAAAAGAAAGAACACTGAAAGAACGAAAAGAGATCGAATCCTCTCGCCCGTTTGTTTGTTATATGCGGGAAATGGGAATTAGAACGGATGTACGTATGGGCAGATCTGGCCACCGTAGTTTTCTTTTGAGAAATTTAAATTTGGGAGCTTTAATCCAGTACGGTAATGTCTAGTTTTTCGCGAAAATGGATCGGCTTTTTTGTTGACGTGGCGGGTTATCTGCGTTTTCGTTGTTAACTTTCGTTTGAACGGAAGGACGATAAAAGGCGCCACTCCCCTCCCCGCGCCATTAAAGAAACATTAGAAACACGCTGTAATGTTTTCGTTAAATTAATAACAATTTATAATTAAAATTTAATTGCTAATTACTTGCAGCTTTTGATCATGTCATGTCCCGTTATTGAAGCTGATATAATATTCCTTTCACGTCAACTAAATTATATTGTTAATGACCGCTTCAATCATTAACCATTAGACCTTACTTGCGCAAGCAAAAATCTGTTGGAATTTTATAATAATTCTTTTTTCTGATATAAATTGTAAAATATTTGTGAATCATCAATCCGTCGTCGTACTGAGGGAGGGACCCATTGGCACGTTAGATCCGTTCAATCTAATCCATCACGTGATTTCCGCTGGCTGGCTGTGGGGATGCTCTTATAGTCCGGTATAGGACGCCGATTAATGTACTGTTTGATTTTCACGTGCGCACGTGGAATCTTTAATATGATAATTACCCGCAATATCTGGATTTTATTGGTTGGCCAATTTTATAATTATATTTTTTTTCTTAAAATAATTGAATTAACGTAAAATAAAAAATTAGGGGATGTACTTGAGATGAAGGCGAGAACATGTTTAATAACTTTTGATGATTCTATGATTATTTGGGCCCCTTTGTCGGCCCATTGGCCCATTCGTCAAGCCCAGCTGTTGCCCATTCATCAAATGTATTCATCTCTCCCATCAATATTGGGCTGATATTGTAATAAGATAATGACCTCGGTTCCTTGGTTTTGGGCCCTGTGTCGAGTTGTCGACAATTAATAGGCACCGATGTGTCACTCCTACTCATAGCCAATTTGACACCATTATTCGTTTACACTCAAGCGCTCCAAAATTAAGAATATTCATTCGTACAAAAATGTAATAGTTAACATATTTAATAAATGTTAAATTTTGATTAAAAAAGTTTTTTTTTTTTTTTACTTTTATGAAACATATAATAATTTATCCTACGATTTCAAAGTCACAATAACTCAATTTCAAATAAAATCTTAACGTGACTTAAACTTTGATTGAAATTGAACCAAACTTATTAAAAACTAGTCAATATTATAGGACAAAAAAGCAATATATAATGTTGCCCAAAAAAATTGGGTTGGATTTTTGGTAGTACGTTTTAAAATATTGAAATTTATAGCATTATATTTTATTTTAAAAAATAACAAATTGATAATAATTGAATTTTTTGAACATTTACACGTTTGATCTCTTTTTATATAAAAGCAACCCTTAATCTCTATTAAAATAATTAAATAATCTTTAAAATATTTAATTAGCTCATTATATTATTAGGGATGGCAAATGAGTTGGGCTGGGTTTATATGGACTTGCAGATCGAGTAGATCTGTACTAAAACTGAAGATTTGACCTGACCCATACGAGCCTGGATCTAAATTAGCCAGTGAGCCTTAACGAATTTTTTTAAAAATTAAAAATAATTCAAATACTAAAAAACTAGCGGATCAGCTCGAGGCTAAGTCTATGACAAATTTTTATTCTTTCGGCTCGATCCAAAGTCCATCATAAGCCCAATTCGAGTCAGACCAGGCCGGCCTTTTGCCATTTCCGTATGTAACTCAGCACTATTGTTGTATCTATGGTTTAAGTACCGGGGGCCTATTTGAGATGAAAATAATATATAAATACACTAAAGATGAGGGATTCAGATGTTATTATACTAAAACAAATTTCAAGAAAGATAGGAAATATCTGGGGACTCGTGTCAAGACGGTCACTGCTGCACACGTGATAACCGTGGGGTACGTAACAAGTTACGCTTGGCTCGCTTTAGGCCACCTTTCAATTTCTAGTTGAGCAAACTAAAATTTTTTGAATCACGAAGGCGAAGGTTGTACTACAAATGAAAATTTCGTTTGACAGACGAGATTGTTGGCAGTTGAAAAAGTTACGAGGTCAAAAAAGCCCAAATCATGCCTAAATTGGTAATTTACTTGAAAAAATAATTATAAATTCGTATAATTCATGTTGCTTATAGAATTTAAAAATTAAAAATAAAATAAAATAAAATTTTAATTTCAAAATAAAGGTACAAATTTTTCAATAATATAGAGATTATTTTTTAATAAATTCATTTAAAAGATTCAGATTAATTATTTATAATAGATATGAAATAAATTTCTTCAATTTTAAACTTTTTCTTTAGTTATAAATAAATAATAAAAATAATAAATAATAAAATCATTATTACGTATGTCTTTCGTTTTAAGGAGAGTAAATAAAAATACATATAATATTTTTATTTTAATTGATACGAGTAAAATTAAATTTTTAATATATTTTTTATTAAATAACATACATGTTCAATCATTCTATATTAATAATCTTATAAGCACATATCACATGGTCAATTTAAAAATTAAATATTTTAATATAAGATTATATTATTAGGTATTGTTCAATTCATCCACCCAACTAATACTTAAATTAATTGACACGTGACACAAGCATGTGAGACCAAGTTATGTACAAACAAAAAAATGCAAAAACATTATTCTAATAATTATTCAGCCATGTATTTTTGATTGGATTTTACTGTTCAATTAAATTTTAAAAAATTAAAATTAAATTAAATATACATATGAGAATTCACCAATTATAATTTATAATAATTTAGGCCATTCATTAAATATATTTTACCTATTATTTATTGTTGTACATTTGCATATTATATAGTTTATTTTGAACTATTTACTATGAATAATTATATTCATATTCACAGTTGTTATAAGAATTTAAAAATATATTATTCACGATAAATTGCATATTATATTGTAAAAACTTTAAATAAGAGAGTTTTTCATGAGATTATTCAATAAAATGATGGTATGTGTTTTATCTTAATTTCTTTTTATATATAATATGCAAGTATTTAAAGGTAAATTGTATTGAAATATTTTGACGTTTTGTCTGAATTATTTTTATTTAAGTTTTAATACATATTTTGCTTTTGCAACATTACAAGTTGGTAAAATATATGTTCAAATTTGCAACAAATTTTCTAATATGGTATTTGAAGTGATAACACTGCATATCATATTTATAACATAATTAACAATGGCACTAAAGGTGGTTGCTTATTAATTAAGCATAATTAGATGGCTTAATTTAATGCACTTTACTACAATGCAATAAATGTTATAATTATATTTCCCAAAACCTTTTCCAAAAAGAAAAAGCAAAAAATAAGAGAGATTTTTTTATAAAATTTTAATAATTATTAATTAATGATAGTTATGGTTCACAAAATTTTATGATATTTTTGCTAATACCCACAATTAAAATCATATCAAGAATGTTCTTAAATTATTATTGTTATTATTTTTGACAACACAAAATAAAAAATTACAAAATTCATGCGGGATATAAAATAATTAATAATTATTGGAACAAATTCTCATATCAAGTAAATATTTCATAACTATATATTCAATAACAAACGGCATTTCAATTATTTTAATAAAAGTTAAGAGATTAATTTGTGTTAGGTTTGAATTTTTTTAACAAATATTGTGACAAGATTTCTCTTCAGTTGGATCCAAAATCACCCGTAGAATTTGCCATGATGATATAAGTGTAGTATATAACATTCCGATAGAGGAAAAACAAGAGTTAGGGGCTTATTTTATATATATTGTAAATTATAGGGACTTTTATGTTATTATATGCAGTAACATTACGGACCTCGCTGTACTTTTTAAGAGAAAATAGAACGTGTTTGCATATGTGAATAGGACCCTAACATCTATTGAAATTAAGGAAATACCCCTTTAATTAAATTAGTTACATGAATCTTATTGTTATTTTTTTTCTTTTGTACATACCTATAAATTCAAACTTAAAGCAACATTTATTTTGACAAAGACCCTAGAAATTTAATAATAATACCAAGTTTTGTCGGCAAATAATGATATTAGTTAACACTCACTGTGTAATAAATGAAGCTTTTATTTTAGTTAAAAGTTATAATCAACACTAGTAACTCTCAAAAACACCCACTAATTAGGCCAAAATTGGCAGAAACCCACCTACGAGCAAACCTCGAAACTCTTGTCTTCTTGCTTTTTTTCAGATTTTTGTGCTGTTTAATTGGACCAAACCAACGTAATAAAGGGGCGCTGTCTTCGACGTAGCCACAACCACTAAAACAAACGTGGGCACCCCAAAAGGCCACAAAGTATTGGCTCCCTTCCGTCAATTTTTGGAGAACGTCTTGCGGGATCTTCCTCACCGTTAACTTTATTGTAATCATTTAATTATAATGTGTATGAATGTAAATGTGAATTTCAAAAAAATGAAATAATTTAAACGTGAAAATTTTATAAAATTAAAATATTTAAATTTCACAAATAGGATGTTCTAACTATAATTATAATTATATATGTGTGTGGGTGTATTAGGATTAAAAACTTTAATTTTTTACGCCATTTCTTGTAGTATTAGATTAATTATATTTGAATATTTGATATTATATTTTGTGTGCGTATTAATTATAATATATTAATTATTTTTAAAAAGTTAATATTAATTATTAAAATTAGGTGTGGGCACATCTAAATGATCCAAATTCGATGATTTCGATCAGTTTGAAAATTTTTTGGATTAATTACGATTTGAAAAAAAAATCGTAATAATTAAATTAAATTTTTTATTAGACTTAATTCAAATTGACCAAATCGATTCAATTTAATGAATGTAAAAAAAATTTAAAATTTTATATTTTATAGTATAAAATTTTAATTTTAGATTAATTGTTCAATTATATTATTTTTAAGTATAATAATAAATATAATTTGATGTAAACCTTACAATTACATTTATTGAAGATTAAAATTGTATAAAATTCAAGTGACTCTTAATCTTACCATATATTTAGTAAATGTTACAATATTAATATAATATTATTTATTTTATATTTTAAGTTATAAATTTCAGAACTTATTAGATATTATATTTTTTTTAAGGTTTTTTTTTCTATGTAACATTTTAATTAACACGCTGTTCAGTTGTAATTTTTTTCCTTTATTTAATAGTATAAAAAAGACATTAATTTTATTTTCAAAAATAAATATTAAAAAATTCACTTTGTGTATTCTAAATTATAAAACTTATATTTTAAAATATAAAATTTTAAAATAGAATATTCCCAATTCCCATTACTAACAAACATTTCGATTCCTCTAAATAAAAGCATCTAAAATATCTAAGTAAAAAAATTAAAACAAAGGGGAAACACGAAATCTTAGTGAATGGGTTTCCTCCACGCATCCAATTGCTTGGAACTTTTTATTACATGTCCTTTTCGAACATGGTTGTCTTAAATGCCAAATCTTGGCCATAATTTAAAACTAATAAATAAACTCATTGAATTTTTCAAATCATTAATTATTTAATTTATTAAATATTTATTTTTTTTAATAAAGGAATAGGAGATCACAAGCATCATTCGTCATATCTTATGAAATTTACCTAGTTGATATTTTTATTCACGAATATGTGCCATGAGATTTTTCTTTTGTATTTTTAATAATACCGAATTAGTTAGCTTGTCATTTATTACATTAAAAATTAATTAATTAATGATAAAATAATCATTGTTGTATTTATAATATAATAAAAAAGTGAATATCATTATAATTAAACAGAATAATTCATATTGTTAAGTCTTCGTGTCATGTTATAATTGGCTTGTATTCGTGTCATGACATGACACGATTCAATTAAATAAGTTTGATTAAATAAATTATATTTGTTTATGATACAAAATAAATATGACACAATTAAATACGGTCAATTTATTTAAAACAATTAAATATAAATTTGCTTTGTTTAGTATTAATATAAAATTTAAAAAAAATTGAAATAAATTTGTGTCATATACGATGATATGACATAATTAATTAATTAATTAATTAATTAATTATATCTTAAACGAATTAACGAATTATAGTTTAAACATAAATATAATTCATTTATTAAATGAGTAAAATGAATAAATTCATCTATTATAAGTGTCAATTTTCTCAATTCAAAATTGTTAATCTTTATGAAATTTGCATTGTGTAATTGTATAATGGTTTAAAATTTGAGCCTCAACTATAATACTTCATTTTTGATCTCAATTGTCTTTAAAAAGTAAATATTTTGATAAAATTATATTTCATGCAAAAGATTTAAAATTAAACCCTACAAATCATAGATGCAATTGGAAGCATCTTTTAGGAAACATTAAAATTATTTTACATATTAAATAAATATTTTTAATATATTTTTTTAAATAAACAAAAAATAAATAAATTTAAAAGTTATGGTTTTCTTTTTTTTTTCTTCTAAAAAAAATACTTTTAAAATTACAAAGTCCAATTTGTTTTTTAGACCAAAACTTTAAAGGATCTTTTTATTTTAGGCGTACTTCTAAATACTTTTGAAAAGCATGCTTTTACTCAAAAACATTCCCCTTTTTGGAAAAACACTTTCATTAACAGTATTTTTAGTAAACAAATTGGCTAGTAATCCAATAATTTTAAAGACAGCAATAGAAATGCAGGCAATTAATTACCACATTCAACACTAAAAGTAAAAGCTCTAAGAAATTAAATATTTATATAAAATATTATTTCTTAGTAACAAGGGTTAACTCAAAGAAAGCGTATGCATGCTTCCACGATCCAACACCTTCCAGCCTTTAACAACAATTTTTAAAAAATATATATATTTATTTAAATAAAATTATCCGTTGCATTCACATAAAAAGACACGCAATGGCATTTTTCGTCTGCTGGTTCTCCCAGAAAGAATGGACAAAGAAGGGTATTTCAGACCTTTCAGCATTACTATTGCGCTAAATTTCATCAAAGTACCGCATGTTGGACTTAAATGCAATTAAGTACCTAAATATTTCATAAATTATCACATTCGACCCACGGGATGGTTTTTGAAGGGTTGCCGTTTGTAAGCTAACATGCATTGACAAGGTTGGCCAAATTCGTTTTGTATCAGATTATGTTCAAAACTTAATCGATCAAAATTGACAATTATTTATTTAAATTTAAATAAAAATATTAAATATTATATTAGATCAATTGGATTTACATGTATTCACCCTTATATATCATGAGTTTCTTGAGTTTAACGTCAATAAAAGTTAATAAGTATATTTAAAAATATCTACTTGAAATTAATATACCAAAAAAAATTGATGCATAATTTTTTATCTATATTTATTATAAAATATAATCACCGATATTAAAGAAAGTATCAAATTTGTTTACGTTAATTGTCAAATTTTATAATACTAAAATATACTCATGTATTTGTAAAAAAGTACTCTGATTTATAAATTTTGTATTTGAGTAAGAGGTTCAAAAATTAAAACACATCACCTAACTTTTAAATTTTATATTTAATTGATGTTCATAGATAGAAAAAGAGGGTGCATAATAAATAAAAAATATATTTGATTTTGTTTAAAATTGTAATAATTTTTATGTGATTGGAAAATAAAGTAAAAAAAAAATTGTTAATATTAATTTTAATTAAATTTATTTATTTTTATTTAATATTTAATATTTAATACATTTATCTCCGACCGTTACTAGTATAAAAATTACTGCATCTCAACAGAATTGGAGATGTAACTATTGGAATAAAAATGTATTAAAGTCAAAGCTATGAGAATTACGTGTATTTACAGTAAATACAGTGGACTTAAGGATAATTGTCCCTTGTTATTATTTTATTTCGTGTAATTAAACTATTACGCAGCCAGTTTGAACACTGGTGCGTTAACGCCGTCTTAACCATGGTTAAGTCCAGTGTTAGGTGGGTTTGACTTATGACCAGTCCGGTTTGGTGGGCGTTGGTGCAGTCACCATGTAACTATAACTGCCCCCTCTCCGCCTGCTCCTTCTCTCTCAGAAGAATCTCTCACCTACACCACCAAATTCACCAGCAAAAAAAAAAAAAAAAAAAAAAATCAAGCTAAGCAAGAAGAGAGAGAGAGAGAGAGAGAGAGAGAGAGAGAGAGAGAGATCTTCTCCGGTTCCGAGCATTCTCCTTCATACAATTCATACAGTTTCTCCGTCTCAAGTCATGCAATTATCGTCATCAGCATCAACATCTTCCAACACGATGAAGGTATCCCCGTTCGATTTGATGTCCGCTATCATTAAAGGCAAAATGGATCCGTCCAACGTGTCGTCGTCCGGTTCTGGTATGGAAGTGGCGTCTATAGTTCTTGAGAATAAGGAGTTTGTTATGATCTTGACTACCTCTATCGCCGTCTTGATCGGCTGTGTTGTCATTTTGATATGGCGGAGATCCAGCAGCCAGAAACCGAAGAAGGTGGAGCCGCTTAAGCCTTTGATCGTTAAAGAGCCGGAAATGGAGGTTGACGATGGAAAGCAAAAGGTTACCATCTTCTACGGCACTCAAACCGGCACAGCCGAAGGTTTCGCTAAGGCTTTAGCTGACGAGGGTAAAGCGCGATATGAGAAGTCCACTTTTAAAGTTATTGATTTGGTATGATAAAATTTTTTGAACTGGATTTTTGAAATTATTATTTATTTATTTGGTTATGTTTAATTTTCTTTTATTCCACGAAAAATAGGATGATTACGCCGCGGATGATGATGAATATGAGGAGAAACTGAAGAAAGAGTCTGTAGCATTTTTCTTCTTGGCGACGTATGTATTATTCATAGTTTTGTATTTTTTGATAAATTTATTTATTTTTTCAAAGTAAAAAATAATTTCTAATGCGAACTGCAGATATGGTGATGGTGAGCCAACCGACAATGCTGCTAGGTTCTATAAATGGTTCACGGAGGTAAACTTGCATTTCGATTTTATATTTAAATTCGTTAGAGCAGAATTTGGTTAGTTTATTGACGTACGGTGGTGGTTTTGTATACAGGGAAAAGATAGAGGGGAGTGGTTACAGAACCTTAAGTATGGAGTGTTTGGTCTTGGAAACAGGCAATACGAACATTTCAATAAGGTTTCGGATTGAAACGCATTTCATCTGGCTTAAGTTTTGAGTTGTTTGCCTATGAATTATACCTTCTTTTTGTATGCTGATTTATTTTGGTTATACAAAACAGATTGCTAAGGTGGTGGATGACGATCTTGCTGATCAGGGTATGGTACATATTATTTTCTATTTCAGCTTTCTAAGTTTTTTTTGGGGGAATTTGAGGATGTGCAGCGACAGGATCGTAGAGATGAAAAATGTTGTTTGATGCTTCAGAAATTACCAATAGCATAACGTGTTGTTTAGTTTTTGACTTGGAAATCCTACATATGTATGTAGAAAAACCATAGCTTGCTTGTGTGAATGGTTGGCTCTATGATCAATATACTTGGATAACCTTTTTGTATTCTTCTTATCAGGAATCCACGGTGGCGTGGCACATTTGAACCTTTTTTCCTTGGGAGTACAAATATAGTTACAGTATTATGAACGTTTAATGACTCCCATGTGAAAATAACTGATTAGGTGTTGTTTCACTCCAAAAATATGGGCTGGTCTGAGGTTTTGCCTTTCAGTACCACATCTGAGTTGTTTACTTCTGATTATGGCTGTATTTAACAATTACATGTTTTGGTTGCATGCTAATGCTTATTTTACTGCATTCACTATCAAATAGGTTTACAATTTGAATGAGCGTTTTCTCAGTGCTTATGAGCAGCACAACATTTTCTGTACACCTAAAAGAATCTTACTTGTGAAATTTACTGCATCCACTATCAATTCCTCTATTTGAAAATTAGGGTGCCACACTGCCCATCAATTAGTTTCTCTTTTCACTACGCTGGTTTTCCTGTCAGCCAGTTTCTCAATTTTCTTCCTTCCATTTGCAGGTGGGAAACGCATTGTCCCTGTAGGTCTTGGAGATGATGATCAATGCATTGAAGATGACTTTACCGCATGGTATTTGATCATTAGAAATATATTTGAATTGACAGTTTGAGAACTCTTTTATCCTGTTACTTACTAAAATCTTTTGGTTGTTGCTATGTTAGGCGAGAGATGGTGTGGCCTGAGCTGGATAAGTTGCTCCGGGACGAGGATGATCCAACAACTGTTTCCACACCTTACACTGCTGCCATTCCAGAATATCGGGTTTTATTTTATGACAGTGCAGATGCATCATTAGGAGAGAAGAGCTGGAGCAATGCAAATGGCCATGCTGTTTATGATGCTCAACATCCCTGCAGGTACAATAACATAATTCTTGTTATTTAAATTGTGTTTCTGTTCATGATTATCCTGTAGTCAGTCTAAAGCACTTTTTGTTTGCTCTGAAGATCTAATGTGGCCATAAGGAAGGAGCTTCATACTTCATTATCAGATCGTTCTTGTACCCATCTAGAATTTGACATCGCTGGCACTGGACTAACGTAATTTTACTTTCTATTTTTCCACTTGGCTATTAGGTTTTGTTGCTGAATTATTATTATTATTATTATTTTATTTTTCTTGTCTGAAAATAGGGTTTGTAGTTTAGAATAATGTATTGATAAGGAAAAGTATTTTGTTTTTTCTTCCTCAGGTATGAGACTGGGGATCATGTCGGTGTTTACTGTGAGAATCTAACTGAGACTGTGGAGGAGGCATTGTCATTGTTAGGCTTATCGCCTGATACTTTCTTTTCCATCCATACCGATAAAGATGATGGCACACCACTTGGTGGTAGTTCCTTGCCTCCTCCTTTCCCACCATGCTCTTTAAGAACAGCATTGGCTCGATATGCTGATCTTTTGAGCTCCCCAAAGAAGGTTAGTTTATTCTTGCTGTAGTGAATCATGCCATTTATTTTTTTCTTTTTGTGTTTTATTTAAACTTCAATGTTATGTGTCAACCGATTGATTGTCTAATTATGTTTCTTTGTCAGTCTGCATTACTTGCTTTAGCAGCTCATGCATCTGATCTTGCTGAAGCTGATCGTTTGAGGCATCTTGCATCACCTGCTGGAAAGGTTGTAAAATTTATAGCGGGAATTTAGCTTCTTCATTCTGCTTCTTAATCTATGTGAATATGACTTTTTGTTTGCACTTTTCCAGGATGAATATGCACAATGGATTGTTGCAAATCAGAGAAGCCTCTTGGAGGTAATGACTGAATTTCCCTCTGCCAAGCCCCCACTTGGTGTCTTCTTTGCAGCAGTTGCCCCACGCTTGCAACCAAGATATTATTCTATATCATCTTCCCCAAGGTGAATATTGCTTTTTTAATAATTTTTTGGGATTCTAATACAATTCCGTGTGTGATAATGAGTATATAAATTTTGTTGGAGTCTGACTGAACATTTCCTTTTTCTTTTTAAGAAAGAAATTTGTGGATTCTTGTAACAATTATTCCACATGAGCTTATATGTAATTTGTGTACTTGAAATTATGTTCTGCAGGGTCGCACCATCTCAAATTCATGTTACCTGTGCACTAGTTTATGAGAAAACACCGACGGGGCGCATTCACAAAGGAGTGTGCTCCACTTGGATGAAGGTAATTGAGTTTATATGTTTCCTTGTTCACATTTTTATTTGGTAAAGCTAAACAGCAAAGGGCTTGTTGTAATGGAATAAAGTTTTCTCTATTTTCCTGGGCTTTGTGAATATCACTAACACCTGGACAACCCACTTATGGTAAAGAAGATATTTTGTGTCTGCTCTTGTGTTTGTGGTGTGTACATCTTCTGTTTGTGCATGCACGAGCTGGGCTAGGAGCCTATATAATCTGATTTGAGGTGGCTCTGCCTGGTGTTGGGGCAAGTTCACACCATTGCATCACTTGTTCGGCATTGTTTTTCATGTTATTTACAATTTCTTGCTGATTTCTTTTTTGTAGAATTGTGTGCCTTTGGAGAAAAGCAATGACTGCAGCTGGGCACCCATTTATGTTCGGCAATCAAACTTCAGACTCCCAGCTAATACAAAAGTACCTGTCATTATGATTGGCCCTGGTACTGGATTGGCTCCTTTCAGAGGTTTCCTGCAGGTTGTAATTGGTAGACTAGATCTCCAGTCACCTTCTGGTCACTCTTGGCATTGCATATAGTTCCTTAATTTAATTATGTGTATTTATATATTTTTCAGGAACGATTTGCTCTGAAGGAAGCTGGAGCCGAACTGGGACCATCCATATTATTTTTCGGATGCCGGAATCGTCAGATGGTAAGTGTTGGCCTTATCAGTTGGATTGCTGCTGTGGTCTAGCTGGGTATGGTGACTCAGACACTTTATTTGATTTTGCTTAATTTCCAGGATTACATTTATGAGGATGAGCTTAACAACTTCGTTCAAAGTGGTGCTCTCTCGGAGTTGATTGTTGCCTTCTCACGTCAGGGACCTGCCAAGGAATATGTGCAGCATAAAATGATGGAGAAGGTATTGCACCTCTTTCACCTACCACAAATTGTAGGATGGAAGCTTTTAAGCATGAGTTGAAGTTATTTGTTAATGTGGAGCTAAAAGTTTTTGTTTTCTGTGGATCCAGGCTTCGGATATCTGGAACATGTTATCTCAGGGAGGTTACTTGTATGTTTGTGGTGATGCCAAAGGCATGGCTAGAGATGTTCACCGAACTCTGCACACCATTGCACAAGAGCAGGTATGTTGATGAAAATAATAGTCATTTTAGCTAGAATTTTGTGGATTTGATGCATGTAGTTGTAGTTACCACCCACTCAATGAGAAGCAGATCTGCTTGAAAAGTTAACAGCACCACAGGTTCTCCTGCCCTTTTTTTTTTCTCTAGAGAATAATTTAAAAAGAAAAAAAATGTTGAAACCATAGAATCATGTTGCTCTGAAGTGGGAGCACACTGAGAGACATTTCTTCTTGGATGACAACTGTGATTTAAATATTCTCCTGTGACAAATACTGCCTATGGTCTATTCTTCAAAGGTTTATGGGGAAATATCCAAATATGTGTAATTTTCCATTTTGGTGTCTGTGGGTAACTAATCCATGTTATGACAGGGAAAGTTCACTTTCTTGTGGTTTCTAATTGGTCCCCTCTCTGATAATGTGTTATAGTGAATCTCTTTTTGTGGCAACATGTTAACTTGTATGCATCTCCTTAGATTTCTTATGTATCTCAGTTTGCTCTGTCTCTCTGATGACCCCAAATAATGTCTTGTCAATTTCAGGGATCTCTAGACAGCTCTAAGGCTGAGAGCATGGTGAAAAATTTGCAAATGACTGGGAGGTATCTACGTGATGTATGGTGATAATTTCCCAGGAGATTTGCGATCCAAGTAAAATATGAAAATATGAAGGCAATTGCATAATATAAATATATATAACATGTGGAGGCAACTTATTTCGGATAAAATATATTTGCTGAAGGCTTATATGTGATTCTTTTTTACCCTTTGCCCTATTATGGATTTTTTTGTCCCTGTAATTTATTTATATTTTATATAAATTTGGTAATTATTGTTAGGAGGTATAGCGTTTATGAACTCTAAATTTTCCATGTATGAACCAAAACCGGTTCAAGTGATCGATAAATGTTGTACTCCTCTTTATGTAACTGTTTTGCATGGACAAGGTTAGTCCAAGCTTGGTTTCTGATATTCTACTGCTATTCCAAATTCTTCTACCTCCGAGATTATTTCGGAAACAACTTGCAATCAAAGTGTCGTAGCTTTCATTTATGAATAAGTTGTGGGTGGTGAATGGGAAAAACGAAATCTGGCCATATGTTTGGTGGACTGAGACAAAGGCTGGGAATTTACACGGCCGGCAAAAGAGCAAAATGTGACTGTGAGAACTAGAACGGATTTCCTGTGTAATTCATATGGAATGAATATCTCTGGGATCCTTGTGGGTTTGACTATGTAGGGTGAGGTTCAAAAGTTTTACGGTTTTTTTATTTGAGGACAGAGTTTGCATTGTTATTTAACAATTGATATTTATTAAATATTTTTAATCATAATAGTATTTAAAGCCACCGATCAGAGTATTTAGTCAACATAACACGACACGATATAAATCCAAAGTTCCTTTCTCTTTAACCGTTAATGTGAACACGACATCTCCAATAGCGTATAAAGAGATTTCAAATTATTTACTGTAAATAACTCTGACAAATGGCAAATCAAGGGCGGTGGGTTTTGAAAATTAACCCTGAAACATTAAACAAATCGGAACGGCGTAATCATTACCGAAAGCAATATAAAATTCCACCGACTCTCGGGGGCGTGGTGCAGACCACCGATTTTGTTGGTGGCTTTGGTGGTCGTGGTGGTTGAGGAAGACCGTTCGACTCAATTGAAGGTTGGGTGGAATATGATCAGCTACTTATTAATCCACGTGCTTCGATTTGGTTGGATTGGTCCTTGCGTGAATCTCAGCCACCAGCCAACTACAATCACCTTATTGAGATTCGTAAAAGATGAAAACCGTGGACACTTATTGCCAGCAACTGTTGTTGATTTGATTATGATAATCAAGTTATTACCAGATGTTGCATGAGTTAGTTGATTGACAGAGACCAATGCAGTCATTCTCTGTACCATTATTCTCGTTGTGAGGAAATTTCTAGAATTTTTCTTTAATAATTATTTCTTATTTTCTTTCGCATTGTAGTATACTACTGATGAAGGAGGATAATTCCAAGGAGCACCAAGCCCTACTCACCCCCGCAGGGAGCTCCAAAAACACAGCTAGATTGAACAAACTACAGCAACACATTCACCAGAAATTTTAATTGTACGGGGCAATTAAACACACAATTCATTTCGAGTGAAATCAATTTGTTTGTCAGAAACCTGTTGGCAGTATGTCTGTTGAACTACATGGCACCTGAAAATTTACGGTACAAATACAATATCGCAGCGTTAAGCCGAAAATGCGGGAATCGTATTTGGATGATGAGGTGCGGCAACCTAGTCCCGGTCAGCATCCTCTATTTCTTCATCCTCTGGCACCCCGCGGAGATAGAGGACATTGTTGCATCTGCAAACAAATACACATCACTCAGTCAGATGCAAGGAAGTTGGTAGTTGTAATAAACAAGGGCTGTACAGTCTGCTAAAACAAACTACACAATGGTTGCAAATCAAGTAAGTACACATTTAATATGCATGTTAGCTAAAGTAAGTACACGTTTAATATGCATGGTAGCTAACATGTTTGTTCTACTTATCCTGTTTCTAGGGAGCTGAACAGGGTCTATTTTGCCATAACTTACAGGTTAGAGCTTACATTTAACAGCAAGCTGCTAAAAGAATAAACAGCATAATCATTCACCAGAAAAACATTTACCAATCTACTCTATCTCGATTCCAAAGTAACACTATATGTCCAATCATAGCTTAACACTGAAACATCATCATAAAAAAATATAGTTGTAGATGTCACGCCCCTAAAATTTAAATTCGTAAATTAGAATTTAATAGAATAATTTAAAGTGAAAGAATGTGATTGTAGATATTTTAACAAAATTTTTACTATACATAGACAATATTAATATAGATTTGAACCTGCAAATAATTAAAATTTTATAACACTTCCAATATTATTTATAAAATTTTAAACTACCGCAACAATAAAATCAATTATATCAAAACTTAATATATTTATTTAACCAAATATGAACATTTTTCTTATAACATTTTAACAAACACTATATACACTGTTAAATATCTCTCCAAAATATATCTAATAAAAAGACACAATTTCTTCTATATTTACATATTTTTGACTACTCCAAAAGTATCTGAAAAGTAAAATGTTAGTCAAAACTCTGTAAATATTCACATATAATTTAAATTTTTTAAATAAATTTAATAATAATTATACTTCTAATTAATCAAATTAAAATAAACGTAAATAAGTATAAATAATGATAACACAATAATGATACAATTTAGTTATTACTATATACAATGCATAGTTTTGGAATATTATTTTCAGAGACTACCATTCAAAAAATGTGTAGTATGCATACTCTAAGGGTTTTATACTTAAAGATCACCGCCCATGATTTTTTTTTTTTACCATGAGACTGAAATCAAGTCCATAATCACCGGTGTTCAACAAAAGATTATACATCATTTCATGATTTAATCACATACAGTAATAACAAAATAATTTATTCATATAATTTTTTTAATATTGCAAACAACGAAAATATGATTTAATAATAATAATAATATTGTTAAATTCTTGAAAAATTTATAAAAAGCAGGATAGAACAATAATCATGTCATTAAAAAATAATTTTTTATAAAAATTTAATACAAAACCTTACTTTTTAGTTTTTAAAATATTAAAATACTCAGTTATATATAAATTACTTACCTGAATCAAAAGATGGTCTATTTCTTTATAGTTCCTCTACTTTTCTCTTTTACTCCCTATTACTATTTAGTATCACATTTCAAATTAATATATAATCGCTAAAATAACTAATAATTTATACTATTTATAATAAAATACAAATAAAATCACCACTAATATTTTTAAAATAAAAATATTAATAATAAATAATTACAAAAATACTCTAAAATATTTACGCTTAAGACCTAAAATTC